>JAPYYQ010001798.1:0-27530 GCA_030522585.1 Anagyrus pseudococci
AATATTTGTAACAAACTTTAATTTTTTTTAATGTACGTGTTGGAACGTTGCTTCCATCACATTTACATTAAATTTCCCTCGGATTTTTTTTACAGTGTTAATTTACCAAATGACATTTTATCCTTTTATTAAAATAAATAGTTGATCTATTTAATCTTGTAGCTCTACAGCATCATCATTATATTTATTCATAAAATTATTACACTGTTATTATTACTGAATAACTTGATAGAGCTAAAATGATTATATCGTGTACGGCATGAAAATTGGGTATTTTAAAATATGAGTAATGTTAAACATATTAATATTAAAATTCTGATTACCTTATATTAAAGCAGAAGAATTTATAAATTTATTTACTATTTTTTAACGGGAATTTTTTAAAAGTTCGAATATTCAATTTGGCTTTTTTCAATAATTAAAACAAAGAAGAATTACTAAATTTTTCGAGAAAAGCAAGTCAAAGAATAATAGCATATACTGAGAATTCAGAGAGCTTAAGAGATTTTAGTTTGGTTAATAAATCATTTACTTCCTTTTTTACTACCTAAGCTGTATTGCAATAAGTTTGTTGTACATTAAGCTTTTATTTCTAGCATGCATAACACTTGCCTTAATGATTTCAACAGTGGATTTCAATAATTTTCGTTTTGTCTAAAAAAATAATGCGTAACTTTAAAAACATTCACTTGTTGCATGAATAAATAAACGCTTAAATTTACAGGACGTTTTAATTTACGCCGGATTACTCGGTTTAAATATTTAACAAGATTGGAAATAAAAATTACATTCTATAAAAAAATCACATATGTACGTCGGAGACCATTACATTAGTTACATTAATGAATAAAAAGGTGCCACGAAAACAATCAGTTGGTGTAGGGACGAGGCGAAATAAAAGCAAGCCGGAAATCCGCCCTTGAATAAGTAAGGCCAGCACACACATATAGCAAGCGCACGTGCGCGCGGCAAAACAAATCGCGGATGGACATTCATTATTGGCCAGTCCCAGCCTCGGCCAATCAAGTACACGTCTTCTTTCCTATAATTTGCTCTTTCGCAGCTCTCTCGGGCGATCCGTTATAAATAAAGCGACCCGGAAACGCGAAAAATTGAAGAAAGCCCAGGATATGGAATGGAGAAATGCGGCACATATTGGCTTCGTTCGATCAGCAGCATCTGTCGCCCGTGGCTTCCGGAGAAGGCAAAACAATAGGGACGACGAGGAAGCACGCGTACACCAACATATACACCTACTTCGTGATAACAACAAGACGCTCGGCAACCGAGACGATCAACGGAGAAACGTCAAAGACAATATTTTTGTGCTACTTTGACTGTGTTTGTTTTCCAGCACGCGTCTCTTCCCTGGCGGTACACGTGCGGTACACGTGCGCGATGTTTACGAAATTAGTGAAATACCCCAAGGTAATTATGGACTTTTCCTCGCCATTAAATTGTCATATTTCTTTTCATCATGAATGGATATTAGCTCAAGCTTAAAAGCTATCGTAGCTGGTGCGAAACTCAAATATTACACGCGGATGGCTGAGCAATAAAGACGTCTATGTAATTAACGTAACTTTCATTCATTATCACAATGAATTGGTGCTTTGTAAGAATCGTCATTGCTTCAATTTATGGAAAAAAAATTCTTTTGACGAAGCAAATGTCCCTTACGAGAATAAGCTCTATAATGTGTCGGGAGCATTAAAAACTTTGCTTAGCTAACTGTATCTTTTACAAATTCAATTTCACCTTTTATCGGGCGGCCGGACACACAACACGAGCAAAGCCACTATACCAGCCCAAAGCCAGGCTAATCATTTAATTCTGGCGGTAAAAATCAGACTTTTATTTGGCTTTCTCATCGATAAGAAACTCCATTCGACATCATAAAAGTCGTATTCTTCTTTTTTTTTTGCTTTGCGCAATTATTTACCCTGCTCCAAGCCGTCCAACGATTAATCATGATCAATCGAGAGAAAGAGGAAGAGAGAGAGAGAGAGAGAGAGCGTGAGAGTGACTGAGAGCTGTACTCCTCAAGTCCAAGTTGTTTGTCAAGCCAAGGAAGATCAGCAAGGTTGCTTCTTTAGCACACTTTTCGAAAATGCGCGTATAAGGAAAATCACTAAAAGCTAGAGAGAGACGGAGAGAGAGGGGGAGGGGGAGGGGGAGGGGAGAGAGAAAGCGAGGAGGTTGATAGAGTCGAGGGGAGTTGGAACGAGCGCGTGTATAGCGCCAAGGGAGTCGTCGGCTTGGCGGAGCGAGTGTCGATCCCTCCGAGCCAATGAACCAGCTGAAATATTGAGTGAGGGCAAAGACCTCGGTTAGGTGCGCGCGCGTGCCGCTCTCTCGGGCTGCGGCTATATGCAGGTGTCGCGAGCCTACTCTTTCCCCCAGCTCCGGAGGAATGAGCACAGCCCGCCAAGCGTTACAGCTCTTTTCTTGGCTCTCGAGCTTTTCCCCGACCAACGCATTGCCCCCGAAATTCTTGGCGATTTCAAACTTCTTTGCCATTCAATCGATGTTAATAATTTATGTAACCTCTGTTGGTGATTAATAATATCCGTTTAATAACATGATGAATGACAAGATTAAACATCAGATTAAAAATTATCACTTGTTAAATTCTTTGAAACGCTATCGAGAAACGATTGTCGGCGAATTGTGAAAGTAACAAAAAAGAGATGATAAGGATAAAAGTGGAATAATGATTTATAGAAAAGTATAAATAACTAAATAAGAGAATATCGACTTATCGCTTCGCCGACTTTCCACGCGCAAATTAGCACGGCAGGCGTTAATTGCGTCCACATACTTCTCACAAAGAGCTCGCTCAAATTTTACGTTCGCGGCCTTGTGCGGCCCGTTCTCGCGGGTCGAGCTTGCGGTCACAGCCGTGCAAGCTCCTCCGCGTTGAACGCGAAGCCGAGCTTGCTTTTTTGCTGAGCTTTTACTTTTTAGTCCCCTGCCACGAACTCCTGCCTCTTCTCTAAGCCCCCTTTCCTTCCGACCACCATTTTTCCACCCTCTCGGCTTCTCGGTACCCATGCATTATTCTACTGCGGCGTTTGCTGAATTTTAATTCAATCGAACGCTTCTGACGGATTGGGCGTTTGAAAACGCGAGCTTTATTTGACTTGACGCCGGGGCTCCGAAGAAAGGATGGAAAAGGAATGCGCGCCTCGCCAGTGCTGGCTCTACGCGTAAATGAAGGTTAACCTTTTTTTTATTCAAGTATTGTTCGATTTTTCTCGTGGTAAATTGGGTTTTTGTTTTATTTCTTGCAAATATCCTTGAGAACATTGATTCGCTCTTTAGAGGGAAATAATAACGTACTCGCTTAGTCGGGTCTGGTAAGTTTATTTGCAGAATTTACAATTTATAATAATGCAAATTAATTACATTTCTTTAATTTTGTATCTTTGCACTTGTTACTGACTATTATGAATACATCAGTAATGGTAAAGTCAGAAAGAAAACTATTGTTTTTTCTTCACCTACAACAAGACAATAGTTTATCTGTAAGCATAGCAAGATATTTTTTTGACCAAGTATAAGAATAAGAATTGAACCTTTTATAAAGTTTTACACTTTTACAACTGATGGTTCTACTTTTGTTTCTTTAGCTGATTCAGATGTTGAATTCTGCTCGGTAACTTTTGCCGTTCTAGAAAAAAAATTTTACGTAGAGCTTAAAAATATAATTTGACAACGATTGACGCATAGAAAATAAAAGTAAAATAATAAATAACTCACACATTTGGCTTATCAAGGTCCAAAATGGTCTTGAAATTAAACGTTTCAATTATAGTACGGATTATTTCAATTTTTATAGGTAAAAAATTATTAACGAACCTGTTTATTATATAGTACAACTGTCATGTTATCCTTAAGAAAAAGTGTGTTTTTTATATAAAAGTATACAAGATATATCAAATTTTAAAATAAAAATAAGAAAAAATTTAACGAACCACAGGAGTTATTAATTCGGACTAAAAAAGAAAAGTTACATAATAAAAGTCGTGAAAAATGAAAATTTTTCAATTTTTAAATATAATCAACGAACCACATCATTCACGATAATTTGATGCTGAAAAGAAACAATATTTTTAAAAAATTATAAACGTACTCTCCATGTAAATTTAAATAAAAAGGAATTGCATCGATGAAGAAAATACTTACTTTTTCTCTAATAAATCCACCCTGTAAAATTATCACGTAATAAGTTAGTATAATTCGAATATTTAATTTTCAATGAAAAGAGTTTGAATACGAACCTTTAGATTTATCGAACAACCTTCTGTAAAAACCAATAACACATATTTAAGAAACGTATTTATGAAACTTTGTGATTTAAAAAAATGTAATTGACTTACCTGATTCAGAACAATTTGTTGTTTTTAGTTCGGAAACTACAAAACAATACAATTTATGCAATGACACGATGAAAGAAAAGTTAATTAAACAATTTCAAACAATTCTTATAACATTTTTATAAATAGTAAAAAAAATATACTGTCAAACCTTTTTGAGTCGATTTAGAAATATCCTCTGGAGCAGGTGCAGTTTCTAAGAAAATTGGTAGATATTATTTGAAAAATAAGATTTAAATTTAGAAAACTAAAAGTAATAACCTAATTACCTTTTGTAGTTAGAACTTTTGGTTTATCTCCTAAAATTTTATTAAAAATTAAATGAGCATTTTTTAAATATGAAGTTTCAGACATTTTAAAACGAACCTTCATCCTCCTTAGAAGTAGCTTTATCTGTAAAATAAACATTCATATAAGAAAACTAAAGTTCTTTTATACAGAATATAAATATATAAAAACATTTGGCCATGGACCTGGTTTATCATTAGTCTCTTCTTTTTTAGTGGTAGAAGTTTCTTCCCCTTTAGGTTTTATTGTTGTATCTAAATAAAGAGTTTTAAGAGCTCAATAACGTTATAATCGTTTAATTAACAATAATAAGTTTTCAAACCTGCTTCTGTTGAGTTCTTCTTTCCCTCATCGTCGCCTCCCACTTGTAATCATGAATCCGTAAAAAGTTAATAAGATTTACATGATGATTTTTTTTTATTAATTTAAGTATAATATTCAACAAACCTTCATTATCTGAAGAATCATCTAAAATATTAATGCAAGAAGAATAATTAAAAACGAGTACTTATTTATAATATTTTTTAAAAATTTAACAAACCCGATTCAGTTTTAGGCTCTTTCGCTGATTTATCTAAACATTATTAAACATCCATTAAACATTTTTTGAATTGCAATATTTTAATAAAAAATCCACTACGTTACAAACCTTTCGACGGAGGTTCAGCTGTAAAATAAATTTATGAACTGTTAATTAAGAAAATAATAAAAAGTGTATAATTGATTGAACATGTATATTTATGGCAAACATACCTGGAATTGCGTCAGAATAAAAAGTATTGACAATGAAGATTGCAATGAATAAAGCATACGTTACTTTGGAAGCCATAGCAGCTGAGCTCGTTAAGCGTTGAAACTGTTGCGCTTTTCAATATTAACTGGAAATCGCTTGTAAGTTGCATGCTTTTATTTTATCATAAAATTTAGTGACTGTTTTAAAGAGAATTTTTGTAGCGCATACACCTATAGCCAAGCGCCACGCATTATCGTAAGTATTTACTTGAACCAACGATAGACAAACTTGTTCAAACTTCAGCGCCTTATACTTTATTTAAAAATAATTTAAAAACTGTAAAACATTAAAAGCAAAAGTTTAAAAATGTTTTGTTTAACATGCGTAATTTAACAGGTGAACGGAGCGTTTTTAAGAACATTCAATGTATTTTGATAGTGCATATGCATCAAGGGCAAGATTAAGCTGCATGTAAATTACAAAATGAATTTCTCTTGATTTGCAGTTTGCGGCCTCAGCTAAACACAAGTGTTGCAATCGTTCCAATCTGTACACGAAGTGGGCTTGCACGAGGAAAAATCGCGTGAATCGCTGGGACGAGAGGCCGGTGCTGCGGAAAAAGGCAGGCTCGCAGACGCCGGATCGGAATGGATTTTCCGATCGGCAGCCGAGGGCCCTTAACGTATAGTAGTCCGGCGACGCTTAATTTCCCCGTGTGCAGGAGGAGCGAGAGAGGGGGAGGGGCGGAGGGACGGCGGGGGGTCGTCGGTCTGTGGCAGCGCGCAATTTGCCAGCACGCTCAATTTGCGCTTCGCGGCCAGCGGGCACGTACGATGATGTACGCCCGGCCACTCCGGACGACGGCCCCGGGCCCGGGGATGCACTCGCGCGCTAACGGTAATTGTAATGGCGAGCGCGCCGATGAATTTACGATCGCACAGCGAGCAGCCAAGTTGCGCGCGCTCCGCGACCCCCTTTTTTCATCCCCCCTGCCCACCCGACTCGACTCGTCTGGATATAACGGCCGATTTTTCGCTAGTTCACCGCTGAATTTTCGGCCAAGTTTTATAAGCCAATCGCGAGGCCACTTACGTTTACGCTCCAGTTTTGCATGATAAACATTAAATTCTCGTCATTATCGGAAGATTTGCACGCCCGGTACAATTTCGTAATGCAGTTTCATTTTCTTTCTTTTTAATAGCAAACATTACAGGTTATGGAATGAAAAACGTTGTTTTTTTCTTGATCGGCCAAGAATTTAGAATGTTTCGCAATAACATAAAAGTATTTCACACTTTTTGAAACAGCTTGTTCGTCGGGGTGTTTTCCCTGTAGTAGCTTCTCGACGATTTCGATCGGTAATTGGGCCCGTCCTGGAAGCAAATTTACCATTCTTTTTCACATTAAACAATTATTTAATTTCAATGCGAAAAGCTAAAACATTGCTATTTACTGTTTTTCGACAATAAGAAAATGACGTAATTATGATTAATGATAACAGGAGACTAATCTTGTCATCGAACACAACGAACGCGTACGTTCAATAGTAATTGATATAGATCTGCGGTAAAACTTGTAATCTAACATATATTGGCAAAACGTCAGTTGTTAAGTTTTTTAAATCCCAAAACGAAGTTATGCATAAACAATCGTTCCACAAAACCCAACACTAGAGGAGGAAAATCGCGTGTGATAGAAATGTACAATTTGTCAGTACAACAATGTAACGTAAAACAAGCAGGATGTCGATTTGCAAATGCACTACCATCAGCTTCAACCAAAATAAACTCGAATTCTAACTTGACATGTTAAAAAAACTGTCAGTGTAAGAAAAAAAAATCTATAAAAAATGACTAAAGAAATGGGTCAAAAGACCTTTTTATTCTACAACCGTCTTTACTTCTTTAACCTGCTCGCGGAACATACGTCAATCGAGTTATATGCAACGAGCAGTATTCAAATTACTAGAAATTTGATTTCTTGCACAAGAGTCTTCGACTATTACTTGAAATATAAATTTGAAAATAAAAAATTTTTTAATTTTTTATTTTTTTCTAATTTTTAAGTTGCTTTATTTTCAGTTTGAAAATGTGAACATGAAAAATTCTCTTTGTTCTTATTTAATTTTTGTTTTAAAATCTGTAAAATAGTGAACAAATATTAAAATAAATGTCGGTTATATAAAGCTTCTGAATAGAACGACTTTAGCTCGTAAGAACATGAAAAGAGGTATTTAAAAAAGAAAATTTTCATTTCAATTATTTTATTAATTTTTCTTCTTTGTTAATGAAATTTAAATTTGAAATGAATTAATAAGTAAAAAAACATTAATCGCCGAGTAAATAAAATTCATTAATTTAAGAAAAAAATAAGAAATGTAAAAAAGATCAAACAGTATTGAACTTTAGAGGAAAAAGGTTTGATTAAAGGGCATTATTTTTCTCTTTGCAATGAATCGATCAAGCAAAATACAAGAAATGTTTATTACCATTGGATTCAGTAGCTCAGTTATACTGTTGATCCGACTATTTACGATCTCGACTTCCAATTGTTCTTTCTGTACCTGCGGATTCAAGCAAAGCGAAACTGGGTTATTGAAATTGTAAGAAGGACTTCAATTACAGTTTGCTAGTAGAGGGTAAATTTTAAATTCAATTAACACAAGATATGTATGAAAAGTATCCTTTGTAGAGGTAAGACTCGAATAATATCTATCCCAATAACTTTGTCAAGTTAATGGCGCGTTTAAAATTGCATTGAAACTTCCAAATAACGTTATGTTATCATTGCAACTAAACTAACGTCAACTCTAGCGCGTAATCAAAAAGATTTTGCATAATTAGTACTCACAAATTTTTTGGTCTTGTCGAGAAACGTCTCCGTTTGCTGGAGCTACAAAATTAACAAGCCAAGTTTACTTAAAACATTTCAGTAAAGCCTTTTAGCCAACAAAACGAAATGAAAATACAAAAAAGAGAGAGAGAGAGAGAGAGAGAGAGAGAGAGAGAGAGGGAAAGAGAGAAAGAAAGTGAAAAGCTCTTTGAGAAAGAAAGCGCGTCCGGCGTGAAAGGGGGAGTTTCTTCTTCGTATACACACAGAGATTTCATTAAGAGAGAGAGAGAGAGGCGAGCGCGGAAAGAGGGAAAATCATCCGGTTGAAGTATTAAATTTTCGTGGCGGAGCTAAAGCCGATTAGACGGATAGTATAGAGGCGACAATCGCCCCCTCGCCTCGTCGCCGTTCTCGCGAACGCGAAGATTCGCTCGGCGAGGGCGAAACAATTACGCGCCGGCAATGGGAACTCCGAGTGAAACAATATGGCCCGAAGCAGCAGCGGCAGCGCGGCTCCTTTCACGCAGACGCCCCCTCCCGCATGCAGCGACTTCGACAAAGGGGCCCTTTCCTCCCTTTGCCGAATCGTTGCGAAGACGTCTCCTACCACCCCAGCCCCTTCTTCCCTCATCATTAATACAATGGAAAATGACGGGCGGAGGGAGCGAGAGACAAGCCGACATGGGGGGCGGCACTGCCAACAGTACTTACGTGTTTGTTCACGCAATTGTAAGAGGGCATCACTTGCAGTACGCTCTCCTTGCGTGGCAGCCTCTGCAACAACGAGAACGAGGGGGTTAAAACTACTCTCGATTAATTAAGCGAACTTGCGAAAATTTCCTTCTTTTTTCAAGTCCAGCCTTTTTGACTTGTGCCAAGTGCAAGCGCGACTGGGGCTTGGAAATTTAGTGATGCGTACCTTTATAGCTTCGCTGCCCTGCTCGCCAAATTTCCTCGTGTTCGTAAGGAAAGTTAACCAGTTCTGAAAAGAAAAAAATGGTTTATTACGGGATAAGGCTTGAATTGCCTGATGTACATTCAGTCGCCAGAAATGACTTTTTCTACTGTCTTTTTCTTTATTCTCTTTTCTTTTCGTCGTTTTTTTTCCAAGTTAAACTCTTTAATCCGACTCTTTATTCAAGAAAATTTGTGAAATTTTTTAAGAATAATAACTAGAGCTTTGCGTTTGAGGTTCTTTTAATAATTTCTGTAGTCCTAATCCAGCTATTAAAAAAGGCCTGTTACTATTTCTACTAATAAAAGCTTGGGAACACCATGATTTGGTGAGTCATAAAATTTGATACCTCGTCAGATCTCATGAAGCATCAGAAAAGGCTGAATAAGAATGAAAAAAAAGAGGGAGAAAGCGAGATATAAGCACACAACGGGGGCAAAAAATTCAGAACACTAGATTCAGCATTTCGAGCTGACAAGAGCATCCCTAATCCGCGCAGTCACTTGCCCGAACCGAAACGTTCATTTCTCTCCTCCTCCCCTCCTCCCGCACACACACATTTTCCTCCTGTACTCTCGGTGAAAAAAAAGGAAAGAAAAAAGTCACACCGCGCTGGAATCTGCGCTGACACAGATGCTTATATCCCCAGGCTGTCTCTTTCTCTCTTTCTCTCTCTCTCTCTCTACGCGTACGTGCATTCGCGAGCAGGCCAACGCGATATAATCAGCCGCAGCTGCAGCGTCGAGCGTGCGGGGAAGGAGAATCCCCATCTCCTCTGGCGCTTTTCATTCGAAATTTCACGGGGCGCAGTGATGTACAGAAGGAAAGAGAGAGAGAGAGAGAGAGAGAGGGAGAGAGCGCGTGTCCAGTGGCAGGGGTGCGGTTGCCAAAGCTATTCGGCCACAGGGCGTCCGTATACGTCCGCTCATTCTTCCACGGCGAGGCCGGCTCTTTGGGCAACGCGAGCCCGTTGACACACATAGATGTACGCTGGAAGACAAGCCGCGGAGAGGCCCGGCTGCGGCTTTTATGACTCCGCGAGCTCGGGCCTGAAAAGCGATATTAAACTTTCGCCCCGAAGCGAGCCCCCTTCTCCAAAGATCTATGCTCCATCTCTTCTCCTGTGTGTGTTTTCCCCTCGCTCGCCTTTCACTCTCGCCCGAATTTTCGTTTCTTTTCTTCCACTCCCGGCCGCCTTTACCCACCCTCACGTCCCACAGGCCTGCACCGGCATCGCGCTAGCCGTCGATATTCTCTCCCTCTCTCCATTCCACCGTCTTTGTTGTTCTCTCGCTTTCAAGAGAGACGACAGGCCCCTCCCTTTCGCGGTCCATCTAATATCTCCTCAATTCGCGCTTCCTGTATACGTCCGTCCTCTGCCACGCGCTTTTCTCACTCGCCGGGTCACTGACCAACCCCCCTCGCCTTTCGCCCTTTGCTTTTCTCGACACACAGCTGGCCTCTTTGTACGCCCGGAGTAAAGCTCTCTCTTTCTGACTTTCAAACCTATCCAATCTCGTGCTGTTAAAAGAGAGAGAGAGACAGAGAGTTAGAGAAAGAGATAGGTTTGTTCTGCTCAAATAAGCCATATAAATTGATTTTCGAAAATCAAGCGTTGACAAACGGCGAGTAAAAAGCGAGCGGTTAACGTGGATAGATCGAGCAAGATAAACAATTTAAAAGAATTGATAACAAGCGTAGTTTTGTAAATGGCCTTGTAGCAGCGCTCTAAAACGAGCGGGAAATGTTGAACTATTCGTGTAGCATCGGGTGCACTAAAATCGTGCTTTGAAAAACAAAAAGCGGGCAAGTCGTATGCGTTGTCAATGCGAAAAATGGAGAGATGAAAAGTAGAAAGTAGCCCGAGAGTAGGCGTGTAATCCGAGTACAGGGGGTTTGAGTAATATCGAGCGCGAAAAGCAGCTGCAATTAAAATTAGAAAAAAAGCGCCGAAGCTGGCGAAGGACGAGGCCGAAAAGAATGCCGTGTGGCCTTTGTTCCCCAGTCGCCGAGATAATAGAGCCGAGCAAATGGACGAGCGCGTCATCACTCCTCCCTCAGCCTGAAAGTTCGCGGATCGGTCGGGTGCGACTTGAAAGCCAAGCTCGAAGTTGACGAAAAAAGAGAGAGCGAGGCGGAGAGAAAGAAAAGGAAAAGCAGATCGAGCGCGTGCGGTAGTCGGCGGAAGCCTAGGAAAGGGAGGGGATTTTTCGTCCAGTGCTCCGAAGGAAAGGCCGACCCAGTTCCATTCGTTTCCTTCGCCCCTAGCCCGGCTCCTCTCTATGAGGCGCGAGCACTCAAAACGCGCCCGGGCTCTTGGCATCTTTAATGGATTTTTACAAAGCTCGCGAGTTGTGAGTGTGCCTCGAATTAATTAGAGCGCGCTCGGAGCTTCTCCAGCCCCCTACGTAACCATCCTCCTCGTCCTCCTCTGGCTCGCGGTTCATGTCGTTGCGCACATAATTTCTGCAACCGTCCCAAAGGATGTGCGCCCTGGCTTTTTCATACCACCCTCCCAGCTCTCTTTTTGCTTTTCGAGCTTTGTCCCATCTCTCTCTCTCTCTCTCTCTTTCTCCCTCTGGCGTCTATTTCTTACTCCCGGGGCAGTTTAGTCTTGCATGAGCTGTAAAGCGTAAACTAGTGAAGCGTGGAATGGCTCCGTAATTGCGTACGGATATTGCTCAATAGCCGGGAAATGACACGCTACAATATCCGACAATGCTCTCCTCCGGCGCACTCCCTGACTCTGCTTTGTTTCAATCACAGAGGCTGCATTTGAACTTGGCAAGCATTGGTAAAGTGTAACAAAAAAAAAACGATTTACAAATGTTTTTCTCTAAACTGAAACGAATGAATATTGACTTTTTTATTTTTACATCACTTAAGTTGAAGTAACTTACCGTTACGGTGTAGACAACGAGTGTGACAAGTAGGAAGCAAGTAATCAGCGTGATGGGTCCGCATAATGGGCCAAAGTTAAACAAGCTTCTGAAATATCTGTCGGTCGCCACGAAATTGTATATCTGCGCGCAGATGATTAAACATTGATTAATGATTATCGAGCCCTGGATCGTATAATGCGCGAGAAATGATAAAGAGAGAAATATAAAAGGATTTAAAGGGTTAGCCGAGCTTTCGCAGTTCATTTGCGCCCGGCTCCGATTTCTTATTACAAAACTTTGCTCGACTCGATTAATTCTCTGAGCGCTTGAAAGTATTTTTGCATAACAGTCTAGTTGGAGACCAAAAACTTTCGACTCGCCAAGTTTTACGGAATAACGAGCGAGAAAGAGGAGGGAAACAAGACAGGGAGGGCGGGAGGCAGTAAGGGGGAAGGAGTGTTCGGGAAAACTTAACCTAACTGCTGCAGCGAAAAGAAGTCGGGGGGAAAAGGAGCTAATTTCGTAATTCTCACCAGTGCCTTGAAACCGCTCGCCCGCGCGTACCTGCGCAACAATCGGCTGTCGTCCATAACTTTTTTTTTATACGGGCCCTTTTTTATTTTCTATCCGCACCGATCTCGCCGAATCACCTGATAATTTTACCTTTTCTCATAGCTTTGCCAGTTTGACCAACGCGAACCGTGAGTTAACCAACTGAAGTCGGCCAAATATCACGTCAATACGAGAAACAAACCTACACACGCAACAATTACTTACAAATTCATACGCACACTTTTAGCTTTGATTTGATGGATCAATATTTCACAACGTTATTCCGGAAGATTTTCCAGTCATTAGATGGATATGTCTAAATGTAATTTCCTTTTTTTACCCTATAAGTACTACGCACCTAACGTGACTAAATAAACGAAAAAATAAAAGGACGAATTATGAAGATGAAAAAAGGCAAGCTCATGGTGTCGCTTTTCTAGCAATCAACATTCCTGGAGTCATTTATGAAGCCTCGCGATCGATCAGTGCAGCGTCGAGCAAATGAGCTCGGTTCACGTACCGACTACAACCTGCCCCCTCTACTGCCCATGAATCTCTCGCAACGTAAATAGCTCGGAAATAAACAAAGCATATGTAACTCGAGAGAGAGAGAGAGAGAGAGAGAGAGAGAGAGAGAGAGAGAGAGAGAGAGAGGGACAGAGAGCCCGATAAATAATTCGCGCTATGCGATTTCGCCCTCTGGAAGCTGTAGGCGTCGACGAGTCTATGTAGAAGGCGCACTCAGACAAAATAACTATACTTCCGGTTGACGTTCTGCCGCGCGACTCAATGAAATATTGAAAAAAGGATCTTGTGCAGTGAGTCGCGCCAAGCTATTCTTAGCTAGTCTTGAACTTATTGTCTTCACGGGCCACTTATCAACAGCCGCGAATTTTGATCTTTCTCATTATTGTCGGTCCGTGGGGTTCAAAATTTGTTTACCGGAAGATGCCAAGAAAACGTACAGCTCAGGATTACAGCGAAAACAGAATTTTTCCGGGAGAATAGCAATGTTGTTTCGATGTTATGCAAGGTCGAGAGGCCGACGTCACTGGGACGTAAAAAAGTATTTTAAAAATATTTTAAACAGCGTACATACGAGTATCTAATTAAAAGACGATGCAAGTATTGGCGCCATGTCGATGAGTGGAGCTGTAAGAAAAACTGATATTTACCCGTTCGACGATTCAGGCCATGAGAAATATTTGTTTAAAGAAGGACTGCTACTCTGCTCGAGCTATCAATTCGCGTGAACGTAAACTTTCTCATGGAATTCTTCGGCCTTGGCTCTACTCGCGCAATCATTCCACGCGTATCTGTTCAACAGATGTTGAACAGATATGCATCGTGTTTAATATAATAAATAACCGATAATGGCTTCTCTCTGTACATCGAGAATTTGACTACGCACATAATATCATGATTTATACATTAATTAGACGTTTGGCAATTTCGATGTAGTAATGTGTACATATGATAATATCGGTGAATTATATATCTAGTACAATTTTAATAAAATCAAATTTTTGGTTATT
The DNA here is from genome assembly GCA_030522585.1 of Anagyrus pseudococci. Lineage (NCBI taxonomy): Eukaryota > Metazoa > Arthropoda > Insecta > Hymenoptera > Encyrtidae > Anagyrus > Anagyrus pseudococci. The sequence continues at coordinate 14,157 of JAPYYQ010001798.1, forward strand.
GAAAAATATTAGAAACCTCAAGTTGTCAGACAAAAAAAGAAGGTGTGTCACATTATTTGACTGATATTTTTTCGGTAGAATTTAAACAACTGTTTTCGAAAGATACACAGTTGATAAAAAACAATTCGAAGAGCTTGCTAACGTTTAAATATTTTATTGCTTTTTTAGTAATTGCTTGTAAATAACGAGAGCATGAACATTACGCTTACAAAATCGTTTGGAAAACAAAAATTGATCGACATTTAAATTTTACTGAATTTTAGTTGGAACTACAAATTATTTTATCACTTTTAGAAAGCACCTTTTAACTCGTGTAAAAACTTTAACATCTTAGCCTTTGATCGTTATGAACCATCTAAAAGAAACAAAAGATGGCTTGGAAACAAAAAGCATCGAAAAGTCTTATATTATAGTTCAACTAATTAACATTTCATAACCAAAATTTGCAGTCAAGAGTAATCATCTGATCAATTCTAAACTAAGCCGAAACTTGAAAATTCTAGATGCTGAAACTAAAAAAATACGAATAGATAAAATTGAGTAAAAAAACGGCAAAAAAGTTTTAAAAAAAATTTGCGATAAGAGCAAGGCTAGTGATAATAAAATAAAATAAGTCGAAATGTGTGACAAAAGCAAATGTTGCTGCAAGAAAAAGGTCGGCACGGTGGACGTGGCGACGCTTCAAAAGCTCCAGTGCGAGTTCGATGAGTTTTCTAAGAAAGAGAGCAAATCTCTCCTCAAAAAGCATCTCACTCGCGAGATCTTCGATAAGATCAAGGTTTCAATAAGTCAACTTTCCTTCCTTTTCTGCTTATCTATATCGCATCGTCCAATACTTTTTACTTCCTACTTCGACGACAATTTTCTTAATGTTCCTTTTATCTTGGCCCCCTTTTTCTCATTTTATTTTTCAATACAGGTTCGTGGGTCTTTTAAAACTAGCCATACTCCCTGCCGGAGAGCGGCGAGCTTTTTTCTCCGGGCGCTTTTCAAGCGCGACTCGGTAAAATGAGGCAAGAGTGATGTCGAGCCTACTCCTTTTCAGAATCGCAAGACTCGCTTCGGCTCGTCGCTACTCGACGTCATCCAGTCGGGTTTTGCGAATCCGGACTCTGGGGTGGGTCTCTACGCCTGCGACCCCGACGCGTACGCGGTGTTCGCGCCGCTCTTCGACCCCGTCATAGATGACTACCACGGGGGCTTCCCCGCTTCGGCCGAGCATCCCTCCCCTGACTTTGGCGATCCGACCTGTCTCACGAACCTTGACCCCGACAACAAGTATGTCATATCCACGAGGGTCCGCTGCGCGAGGTCCCTCGAAAATTTCCCCTTCAATCCGACCATGACCAAGGACCACTATCTGCAGATACAAAACAAGGTGAGTTGTTGGCAGCAGACTGCTAACCGAATCTCTTTCCTCCCCCTCCTTTCGTTAGCCTTTTTACGCAACGGATCCTGTCAGATTGCGTAGGTTGCCTGTTTGGCCGGTCATTTTTTTTTTGTTTTTCGACATAAATATACGTGGTGGACGAAGCTGTCTAAAGAGATGAACCATCTTAGAAAGTGAGTATTAAAAAAAATTTATTCGCCTGCCAATGTTGTTGGAGAATATCTGAAAATGTCCTGCTATTTCAAGGCTGAAAAGAAGACGAAGAAGAAAGACGTGTATTTGGGAGAAAAAGGGGAGAATGGCGAAACGTACTTTTCTCATCAAGCGCTTAACTCATTTGCGCTCGCACTGGCGCTTTCAGCCCTGTTGCCGAAGCCCCCCGAGAGACAGGCGCCTCTTTCTCTCTTGGCCACCAGTGATTCTGATCTCCTTGGCAAGAGGTGTCGGCTTATCCCTAAGCGCTTCGTGGCCTTCTTATCGCCGGCTCCAGCTGCTTCCTTTTTTCTTCCTTTTCATTTTCCTAAGTGCCGAGCTTTTCTTCTCGGCCGCGCTCGTTGCCGCGACGTGTGCTTGCTTCCGACTACTTTTTACGACACTGGGTTAAGACTGATGGACGTAGCTCGGTTGGTTGGCCGAGAGGAACGGGGGACTGGGGGTCCACTACTGAGAGGCATTAGAGATTGAGCTGCATTTCTTTGGAGGACTGCTCGATTAAGGCAGCCTTTTCTTGTCTCGCTGCTGAAAAGCCAAAGCCGACGAGGTGCATCCGCTGAAGCGCGAAAAATGTTTAACGCACCGAGGGTTCTTTGACCGGGACTATAGGGGAGCAGGCAGCCGGGCATTTCTAAAGAATCACATTAAACTCGAACAAACGATTGCCGCTTTCAATAGCCGCTCTCTTTCTAGCTCGGCAAAGTCTTCTAAGCTCTTGTAAAATGAAAGAAGGCAAAATTCAATATTTGACCTTGCGCGACTTTGCGCGCGCGGCACGCGAAGATTTGAAAGTTTGTACAGACTTGAGAGTTGAGCCGTTGGAAAAAAGGGGAAAACTTGAAATTGACAATTCGCGAAGTTTCGACGAGGTCGGAATACCATCGTCGCAGCATCGTCGAACGACCTACGAGGGAGGAGAAAAGAAAAAGCGCGATCGAGCGAAAAATGGAGATGACAAAATCTGGGGCAGTTACGAAATTTCGCAGAGTCGCGAATTCACGTGGTGTAATCATTAACTGACCGTCGTTGCGTGTGTCCGGCAGCTGTGCAGGGCCCTGACGTCGCTCGAGGGTGAATACGCGGGCGAGTACCGTCCGCTCGCCGACATGGACGCCGCGACGAAGCAGAAGCTCATCGACGATCATTTCCTCTTCAAGGAGGGAGATCGCTTCCTCCAAGCCGCCCGAGCCTGCGAGTTCTGGCCGACCGGTAAGTAGAGCACGTACTCCCCCCGGTCCTCGGGAGCTCCTCTAACGAATCCCCGGCTAGGAGCTTTTAGCCCGAGTCCTTTGTTGTCGCTCGCGCGGCCTTTTTTTTCTTGCTCGCCAGCGGCACCTTTTTCCAGCTCCTCCTTCTACTCTCACGTAGCTCTCGTACTCGCGTCTACTTTGCTCCGAGTTGCGGTTCTCTCCGAGCTGGATATCTACTCGGGAATCTCGGGGGCCGGGGTTTTTTGCGGGCCGGCCTTTTAAGTTCGTCCGCGGACGTCCACTTGTTCAGCCGCCGCGTCCCCCTGACCTCCCTCGGCCCTGCCCGCATCCCTTGTCCCGGCGTACTTTTATTTTTTCATGCGCGCACGGGAAAGTTTTGCCCGATGGCAAGGCCAGCTGCGGAGGGGGGTAACGACGGAGGAGGCTCGCTCGGTTCTCGCCTCGGCTGCTATTCTCCTCCGGGCTGTCGATTAATTTTTCCCGTTGCCGCTGCTCCTCGGCAGGCTCGTACCTCATCGGCCTAACGTAATCCTTTATTCCCCGCAGCTCGTTAGCTCTGAGTGCTTTTCCGCAGGAGCGCGGGAGCCGTGATCGAGGAAAAGTGGATAGGTGGGCGTCGCGCGCCGCGATCCTTCAGCCTTTATCGCTCAACTTTTCCGGCTTTTATTTTCCGCTCGGATGCCAGAACTCCGCGCCCGATTGCTTTCAATCTCGCGAATCTACTGCTCCCCCCCCCTTCACCCCCTCCACCAGAGTCATCTGTGAAACGACTTGCGAGAGGGTCGTTATGCCGAGGAGACAATGCCTCTCTCCCCGACCAGCCCCTCCGACTCGTTTATTTTTCTTTGTTCGAGAGACTAGCGCGTCTTTGGTTTTTCCTACTGGCAATGCGACTTGCTCCAACACCCAAGTCGAACAAGCTTGTTCCAGACTTTCCCTCTCTTTTCGTCTTTTTTTTTATTTTTCTTCTCTCTTTGGAGTTTATTAACTTGCTGAGAAGATTTGACGGAGGAATATGTGTGCGGCGGGATCTTTGCTCCCGGTAATATCGTTGGGATTGAATTGGTGTTGAGCTAGGCATATTTTTTTCGGCGACTGGCGAAAGATATATTCGAGTTTGGGACGAGGATTTATCGCTCAATTTACGAGAAAACGTTTGGGTTTCAGTCTTTACGAAAACAGAATTTGTTTTTTATTTTTTAACTCGTTCAAAATAACGTGAATTGCGTTGCTAGGTTCGCAAATGTTAAATCGTGTACATGAACAAATTTTACTATTAAAGTTCGTTTTCCATTCGTAAGCTTAATAAGTAAAGAACTTGTAAATTCGATCACACAACTTTCAATAAGACCTTAACGTATCATTACACACGCATACGTACATCCGCAAGTAAGGTCCATCAAAGAAACGCCATCAGTTTCGATGCATAAACATAGAATAGAAGGTAAACGGGAGAGGTTGGGGGGTTGGCCGGGGTAGGGGGCAGTCTGGCAGGAGGTCGAAATTGAAATCGGTAGCGTCAGCAGGCAAAGACAAATCATCCGTAGAGCCGCGCAAAAACAAAGAATCCTCGAGCTTCCGTCTAGCGAGCGTTTCGCTTATACATCCGTAGCTACAGCAAGAGACCCTATTGTCTTGGCGCCTCGTCCCTCGACTCGGCGCTTCTCTTCCGTCCTCGATTCGAGCGAGCTTTCTCCTCTCGAAAAGACACTCGAGAGAGGGAGGGAGAGAGGGTGCCCGAGGCAAAGAACGACAAGCCATCGGCCTTTCCTGAGCGAAAATCGGGCCGGAGCTTCGACTTTACAACGATAATTGGATTCGCGCTTGCAACCTCGGCCATTTCTCCTCGTCGAGTGCCGAGCGTTGGCAAGAATCGATCCGAATGAAAAGCTTTTCAAACGCCCAAATTTGGATGTTCACTCTCGACACTTTGCTCCGGCTTTTCCTCCTCTCTCTCTCTGCGGATTTCAATACAGTTATGTCGTTTACCGGGAATTAACAAATAAGCGTCTTTAAACATTGAAAAGTCAATGAAGCAAAGACACAGAAAATCCATAGATAATGAAGATTAACAGCGCGCGAAGCGGCAGCAAGCTAAGCGCATCTATTCCGCCCCGCCACACTCGTCGCGTTCAATTCATTCGGTATAGCCGCCCGAGTTGGCCGTAACAACAGCGTACGTCAACTCGTCTCGGATCAAAATAACGCCCGGTCCGTCGCGGTGGAAACGTGACGCGTCTGCACGGCTGCCCCCTCCTCCAAGACGTATTACCTATGTAAGCATCGCACGGCTATCCCGCTCGGGAGATCTAGAGCGCGAAAACCGGCCACCGCGAGGGTTTGCCGTAAATTGCGTAGCCGACTATAACGGAAATCAACGAGGAGGTCCTAAAAGCCTCTGGGAGCCTTAGCTAGCAGTTTGTCGGGGGTTCGAGTAGCCGAGAAGCCCGTTATCAAGCCCTTCCCCTTCCGCGCGACGAGTGTCGCTCCGCAAAGACCGTCCCTTCCGTTGGCTCTGCCTCCCAAACGCGCGACTAAGTATAACGGCTGAGCGCGTAATCGATGACTCCGGGCACGCACAGGCCGCGGCATATTCTTCAACAAGGAGAAGACCCTGCTGGCCTGGGTGAACGAGGAGGACCATCTGCGTCTGATCTCGATGCAGCCGGGAGGCGATCTGGCGGAGATCTACGGCCGGCTGGTCAGCGCCCTGCGCAAAATGGAGCAGACGGTCAAGTTCGCGCGCAGCAGGCGGCTCGGCTACCTCACCTTCTGCCCCTCGAATCTCGGCACGACCATTCGCGCCTCCGTCCACGCCAAATTTCCCAAGCTCGCGGCGAATCTGTCGAAGCTCGAGGAGGTCGCCGCCCGTTACAATCTCCAGGTGAGAGCAATCTCTCCGGCGCGTCGTTTGCATTGCTTGCCCGGCCGGACCTCGGGCTCTCTGGCCCGACTGGCCGGCTGCCAAGCCTCCGTCGGATTTCGAGGCTAATCGCGGGAAAATTAATACGACATCCGCAGGTTCGCGGCACGCGAGGAGAGCACAGCGAGAGCGAGGGCGGCGTCTACGACATCAGTAACAAGCGACGCTTGGGCCTGACAGAGTTCCAAGCCATCCAGGAGATGCACACGGGAATCGGTGAGCTCATCAAGCTCGAGGAAGCCGCCTAGGCGGCTCTGCTCCCTGCTTTTTACACTGGCCCGCCGATCGAAGAGGCCTAATCTTTTTTCACAGCGCTGCCCAGAGTCTGCCGCCACGACTCCTGAATTTTTATTAATCCTTCCGGCCGTTTGCATAAAATATCTGAGAATAAATTTTTCATTCTTATTCACGACTTTTTCGAGTTTTTATGTTACGCAACGAATATTTATGTTGCGACGATGATTAACTAGATGTTATAATATTTATAGCAACGACAACAAAATAACATTCTTTTCTTATTTGATTAAGCGGAACGCAATAAAATACAAGTTAAATAACAAGAGTCTTGTAGACGATGCGAGATAATCATCGAAGGCAAGCTCAACTTGCTAACGATCTCAATCGATGTTTGCATAAAGTCTTGCTTTCGAGACATATCTAAAATCCTTTTGTACAACGTCAGCAGTAAGTACAATGGAGAAGTCGCGGAGAGGAAACTCTGTTCGTCTTCCCCGAAAACAGGAAGATTACATGGGGGAGCACTCGAGGCTGAATACGTATACGCAGCGTAGGAGGAAAAAAAAGAAAAGTAGTCGAGATAGCGACTTTGTTGTTCTCAGGCGCCATTGACTTCTAAAAAAATCGTTTTGCATAATACATAAATAGATATAGATAAACGATTAAGTACTCGGGTTCATGCAAGCATGGCCTTTTAAAGTTTTATCTTTGATTTAATGTGGTAATTTCATTGATTGATGATTGCTAGGAACAAATAGTAAATCGGGCAGACGTAATACTTATTGTCATTCTCTGGAACTATCGTAAGAATCTTCGAGATATATAACGGTTCACATTTGACAAATAAATGTCGGCTGAATCGATAGACCAGTTTTTCAAGATTAAGATTACGTAAAGCGTCAGCTATCACGAGAAGTTATATTAGAAGTGTAACTGTTTATATAGAATATACTACGGGCTCAGTTTGATCGATGGTCTTAATCAACCGGTATTTTTAAATGACGTAAATAAACCTCACAAATAATTTAATGAATGTGCTAATTAATAATTTATGAACCATTTCTTAATAAAAGAAATAGTGCCCGGTGTGGCTTTTGATGAATAAAACAAAATCGAGATAACTTCAGATTAATTGCCAAACATTTTAATGCATTACTTTGTATTAAAAATAACTCGTCTTTAAAAAAATCGAATAAATGTAAGACCTAAAAAAAGAATAAATTTAACAAAGATTCATTTACAATTGATTTCAGCTGAATTATATAGAATGAATGAAATTCATTAATTTAAAGTATTTTTTACAGTTTGATAGCAGATTTGGTGTTTTAATAAAAAGCAAGATTTTATATTCTGAAATTTTTCGAAACACTACTATTACATGCTGTTTCAAACATTCATGAACTACAAAATTAGAATGTATTATATATAGTCCAAGTAAAAGCCAATCTAATATGAAAGATTGTTGAGGTTTTCGTCATCAAAACAAATAAGCAAAGTTTCCAAATGTACGTTGAATGAAATGAACGTATTTATCTTGACGTGATGAATCAAGAATAAAAAAATTTTCTATTAACCTCTACCACCCACAAATAGAAAGCTCCAGTTGATCTGGTCGAATTTCCCATTGTCGCGATGAACAAACAACAGGCAACTCATTTCCTGCGTAAAAACAACAATAAATTAAACTTGTTAACTATTGTGTACGGTCAAAGAGATACGGAGCTTTCACGAGTCTATTTTTCGTACAAGCATACAATATTAAAAAGAGTTTGTAGAGATAAAATATGTGTTAAATTAGACATTTAAATAAAAATAACTTTGTTAATGGACACATTGTATTTTATAATTTAATTGTTTTTTAGAAATACTAAAATTTAAAAAATTAGGTAAAAAAATCGATAAATGTATAAAATTTACAATTTTAAAATTATATAATATATGAACTGCAAACATTAGTTTTAAGACTGTATATTTAAAACGAATAGTCGTTTAATCATATTCGACAGCTTTAGCTGGAGGTAAAAAAATGTTATTCTTTTTCCTCAAACTAAAAAAAAGTTTTCCATACAGCTGGATGTAGCGACAACTTTTTTTAAGTTGCACTAAACTTGTAATAATTTATTTTGTTTAGAGAAAGAAAAAGAATAAAAGATGCGAAGTGAGATGAATAGTGAGTGGGGCGTACGAGAATCTCGGTTGTATAAAAAGGCTGAGATTTCGAGGATGGTTGCTCAGTTAATGCTAAGGATATACATCTCGTAAATTTGCTGCTTATTAAAATAACATATTTCCAGGATGAAGTGTTTTGTGATTATTTTGGCTTTCTGCATTTCCACTGTCCTCGGTGTAAGTATAATTATCCTTAAACAAAGCTTGTATTCATACCATAATTAAATTTAAAAAGTAATAATTAACAATAATTTGTTGACGATATATACTTTCAACAATATTGCTCTCTTGACTTTATCGTTAAGCACTAATACAGGCTTGTATATCGTTAACAGGGACTTACTGATGCACAAAAGGCAAGATTGGCTAGTTATAAAGCTACTTGCATAGCTGAGTCAGGAGTCGATGCAGGTGAGTAAAAAAGTTGATGCTTAGTAGTTACATTTTTGTATTATACTTTCTGTAAACATTGTTTTGGAAATGCTCAGTTAGAAATACACGAATATTTCTTTGCAATTAAGCCGCTGTTTCCAACATCAAGTCGGGACAACCTATTCAATTCGATGAAAAGATGAATTGCTTTGCTGCCTGCATGTTGAAGCACATAGGAATCGTAAGTATTTTAGCAACATTGTTCAAGCAATTGCCTGTCTGGGAAAAATTTAATATTTTAAAAATAGCAAAATTAAAATAATTTTAACCTCGTAATGTATACCGTTGCACATGTAATACTTTAGATGAGGCAAGATGGAAGCATCGATGAAGAAGTTGCTCGCGCTAAGATACCAAAGGACTCACCTCAAGCTTTGACTATTGTTGATACTTGCAAATCTGAAGGTAATATTTATTGCAGTTATCGTAAAGAATAATGAGAAATAGTGAAAATTATTATCTCATCACATCAAATTATCCTTATTTCCTAGGAATAGGCTACCAACTTCTAATTTATTATTTCTTATTTTTTAGTTGGAAAAGATCACTGTGAAACTGGAGGAAAAATAATGGCCTGTCTTTTGAGAACTGGGGCTTTCGCCGTTCTTTAATTAAAACTTAGCTAAGAAATGAATTTCTACGTTGACCACGCTTTAAAATTCGATTAATAATTGTGTTTATATATACATTGTATTACATATTATAAAATTAATGAATTATAATAAAGACATTTATAAGTTAGAACAATATCACAATACTTACTGTGTAATGTAGGTTTAATATGTTGACTTGCACGAATTGTTAACTCGATAAATAAAGACTTGACAAAGCGCAAGTGAATTTTGTTCTTAGCTGATCGAAGCTGAAAAACGAGCCTAAAAAGAAAACCATATCCTCTTTTACGTTGCGATGTCTTTCTGGAAACATCCGGCTGCAGCTTTGAAAGGATTTAACGGTCCTCTTATCCTGCACGTATTGCGTACAACAATTTGCCTGCAAGTTGAAACCGGCTCAACAACTTTTGCTGCACTTTTTAGCTTTAGTTTCGATACATTTCACGGTTGTTCTTGCTATTGCAAGTCTTTTTACTCTTCCTCGAATGTAAAAACGTAACAGTTTACTCAATGTACTGTTATTTTTATGTGAAATACTGTTTGAGTTCACTAAATAAATGTTTAAGGTCACTGCTATGTTTACATTTTTAAATATAGTTTATTTTAGTCTATTGGACGAAAAGTAAATGTTTAATGTGTTATTCTAAAAATTTTTTTCCAATAACATTGCAACATTTCCTCCATGAGGAAGCAAAATTTTTTCAAGAGTAGTATGTGACTTATATGTGTTAGGTGAGCATCTCTTTGAAACAAGACACTTATCGCGACGACAACCAACGACAAGTCGTTCCTGGATCATTTGCTAATAGTCTGTGCTAGGATTAACTTGCAATTAAGTAGTGCTCTATACAAATTTTCTCTTATCATCTTTACAGGCGTCAAAAATTTTCATAATTACATTAGCAGATTCTTATTGGAATAATAATCATTATTAAGTCGTGCCATTTATAGTTACTCTGACTTGAGGATAAAGTTGCAACTTTTACAAAATGAACATATTAATAATTTTTATACTCTCCGTGCAATCGATATATTCTTTCAAATTAAAAGACCTCATACCAATTAAATACGACGTCATCAAAGTTAGAAACGAGAGCCAACTGAGGGATCTTGCAGCTACCGAGCAGTACGCTGTTCTTGATTTCGTAAGTACTGCAAAGCGTATAAAGCAATACTACAATTTTTAAATTAATTTTTAAATTAAATAAAAATCGTATATTATACGTAATTTTCAAATGTTTCTTTCTTACACCCATTGAGCATTCAACGATTTCTAAAAAAATCTCACATAAAAAGTACAAAAAATACACACGCACATCGTGCGAAGCTCTAGAAAAAGACCTTAAAAAAAAAGAAAAAAAAAGAATGGCAACATGGAGTTCTCGAGGTTCGGAAAAAAGCCGATTTGCCATCGGGCTCTGTCGTGCGTATTGACAAAAAAAGTTCAAGCCGACTGGGGAAAAATGCGCGAGCTAGCTCGCCTTGTGTACGTGTCCCGGAAAAGCTAGCAATACTCTGTCGCAGATAGGACTGGTTGAGCGCTACGGATATGTAGCCGAGGAGCATGAGCTGACGACGCGCGATGGCTACAGGCTGATGCTCCATCGGATAACGACAACTACTCGCTCCACCCTTCCGAGACCTCTTGTTTTTCTTCAGCATGGCGCCACGTTATCCAGCGATTCCTATGTGCTAATTGGTCCTGGCAAAGATCTTGGTAAGTGTTTGATTTTTAAGCTTTTTTGCCTCGTTTTTTTACAACGATCCTATCAATACTCGTTATGTAATGCCCGGTGATTATTTGTACCTTATACAGGAAAAATAAATATTTCGGAATTTTTATGCTTTACTCAGTCTGTGTGATATAGGGATACTTTTGAAATGCTTGCTTATTTTAAAACATAAAAATCACAAAAATTTCATTTCTCTTCCAGCTTATCTCTTGGCGGATGCTGGCTACGATGTTTGGCTCGGAAACGCCCGGGGTAACACTTACTCGAGATCGCATGTCACCTTATCGCCGAAGGATAAAAAGTTTTGGGAATTCAGGTTGGTTATTTTTATTTCAAATGTGATTTTTCTATGCATATCCCGTCCTATCTATAATGATCTCAATTTTTTCCATCTGAATTATTGAACTGATTTTTCTATATATGTTATCATTCTAAAGTTTATCAATATTTTAGAATTTGCAAACAACATTTTAATAGATTAATATTGATTCTTTAAGTTACCATGAAATTGGATTGCATGATTTGAGTTCGTCGATCGACTATGTTTTAAAAGCAACAAATCAGACTCGTTTGACTTACGTCGGCTATTCAATGGGATCAGCTGAAATTCTAGTTTTACTTTCAACAAAAACCAAATACAATGAAAAAATTAATCTAGTCGTTTTACTTGCACCTGTCGTCTTCTGGAGGTATAAGTCGCCATTATTTACGAGTATATATATAAATTATCGAAAACTATTTGAGGTAAGTATATCAACAGATTTGCCGTACATAAAGCAATTTATTATCAAGTCGATTAGCCAAACAATATTTCCATTGTTACAATGATTAAATTTTAGAATTTCATTAACGCAGCCGAATACTACGAAATTTTACCTCAAAACAGCTTCTTAGGAATAGTTAGCAGAGAATTTTGTAGTAACAAAAGCGAAGATTCAAAGTTATCGATGTGCGCCAAGGGATTCGGCTTGCTGAGCGATCTTCAAATCTTTAACGCGGTATAAGCAAACATTTGAAACTCTCTAATTGGGCTCTCGCGCGTATTCACCTGGAATTATTATTGGCCCTTGGGCCTTTCCAGAGCGCCATCCCGAGGATCTTACAGCACTGGCCCGCAGGCACATCCGCCCGATCTCTCGAGCACTACTGGCAGACGGTAGACGACGGCGAGTTCCACGCTTACGACCGTGGACCGTGGTCAAACCGGCGCTTCTACGGCCGCACTTGGCCGCCGATCTACAACTTGGCACGTGTCACAGCTCCCGTGGCCATCATCTACGCCGAGCGCGACCTCTTCGCTACGCCGAAGGTAAGGCGGTAGCGTGAACTTCAACGCCTCTCCACTGACCTTCCCTTTCTATTCTCGCTTTCTCTGCTTCTCAGAATTTGGAGATTTTGAGACGGCGCCTACCGAACGTTATCGCTTACAAGTCGGTTATGCATCGAAATTTCAATCATTTTGACTTCCTCTGGTCAACTCGAGCTAAGGAGCTCGTGTACGACGATCTGATGGCATTGCTCAAAAATTACACCTGCTGAAATTTTCGATCGGTCGTTCAGTGATTTAAGATAGCTTGCTTCGTTATCGTTCTCATTAGAGGCTCTTTATTAAAATTTTTCCAAAGAATTTAGTTGTGTTTTACAAAAACTAATTATATTTATAGTACCAATAAAAATCACATAAACCAAGAAAATTAGAAATATGTACTAGTTTTAACAGTTCAAATTTCTTATAGTATGTTTAGAACCTGCCGTGGATCACGCGCAGATCAAAATAAACTTCTAGTTTTTATAATCAAATCAATTCTTAATGATCTTAATTTGTAATTATTTACAATTTATAATCATTTTTTTAAATAATAATTATACAATGAATAATATTATTACATAAAATCGGATACCTATTAAAAATAAGTATGACTTTCTTAACAAACAAAATAGTACATTTTGATACGAGTGCGTAAAAAGTGATTCGCAACGAGTGTGAGTTGTATCGAAATGTACTATTTTAACACTCCGTGCGCGAAGTGTATGCCTCTCGTGCGTGCGTCGCGTTTGAAAAGCAGCACCTTTTTGAAAAAATGAGCCAGCGAACTGAAATTAAAGGGTAAGATAAATAAATGTGTGATGAACACGTGGTCTAAATTTTAGGCGAGTTTGCCGATCAAAACCTAAAAAAAGAAAGCGGTTTGAAATTGCAACTTTTTATACAAGTCTTTTGAGACGATTCAAAATTCGACCTATTCGACCTATAAATTAAAGACTTCAATACCTTAAAAATGAGCCATGTTAAAAGGAAATAAGTTGTAAATAGTTAAAGTTATAAACTTTCGAATGGTTTAAAAAAATATCATTGCAGATCATTTTAAGGAGGTTCTTCACCAATATATAGGTATATGTCAGAAATCACTGTTACAAAATAACTATCACATTGTTTATTATTTCCTTTAAT
>JAPYYQ010001800.1:0-43279 GCA_030522585.1 Anagyrus pseudococci
ATGTTTTCTTAGCATTTTCGACCGTTCTACGTCATTTATATTGATATATATTTTTTTTGGATTTTCGTTGCAATTTAACGATAGGAACTTCAGACTCATGGCTAGAGCCAGTCATCCAAGCGAATTTCTATGCGCCTCGTCCTTTCAGCCTCAATTTGCACTCCCGGTATCTCCGCGCGAAATGGAGAAAAGGGCAGGGGAATACGCGAAGGGAAAGAAAAGAGTGCTCTGCCCTGTCCGCGTTTGTTGCTGATGGAATTGACGTTTGTTATTTTTCGAGTCGGAGTTATTGGGTTATGGCTCTTCTCTCCTTTTTCTCTCTCGCTCTCGCTTGGCGAGAAAAATGATAAGTGCTGAGAGCTGATCTTAAGTGACGAGATTCAATTTTGGAGGGGGGAGAACGCGTATATATGTAAGGCCAGAGCAATATGGGTGTTCGGGGTTAAAAAATTGGATTACCAACGAAGGGTTTGTTTGTTGGTTGGGTTTTATTTTTGGATCCATACCGAGGACGCGGAGAGAATTTTTGTTTTATTCAATTAAGTCGCGTTAAAGCTGACCAGATACTACATTTTTTTCTTTTTTAATACTGCCAAGCTTTGTTTCGATCATCAATGACGTTATGAAAATATTGAGTTTCAAGGAATTACAGAAAATCTTATATTCCTGACTCTATTACGAAATGAAAAGAAAAATCACGCCAATTTATTTCTACGAGTATTCGAAAATCCAGCTGCAATATTTCGTGCTCGAGTCATTAAAATCCTCGAAACGCAAAAATCAACAGCCAATTTCCCCCCACTCACTCGTCCCATCAACCGCACGTGCGCGGCGCGCAGCTAAGCGTTTGATAACGCATACAAAAACCTTCATTTTCCGGGTGTCGGGGCGCACTCTCCGGCCGAAATTGCAGGAACGACTTCAAAGACTCGCGGAGGAGAGGCCAAAAAAGGCAAGTTTTAACTCGAGCGCGGCCTGCACACCTTCCTCCTGCTCTCACCAGCAGATACATTTTTCGCTCGGTAATTCTCGTTTTTTTTTTTAATTTTTTTTCACTTTTTTTGGTTCCGCGTCAACCATGAATTCGTTCGCGTGTCGCTTGCACGCGCAGAGGGAACTCAATTTCCAACGAAAGAGAGAAAGAAAGAGAGAAAGTATCATAAAAAAAAATCGCGCCTACCGGTCGACTCTATATAACCAAGCCCAGAGCGCGAAAGAAACTGCTGAGATAGAACAGCAGCACGTATTTATCCCCCGGCTCGTGTGTGTGTGTCTGTGCTCACACATACGATTACCTTAGCTAGGAGGCAGGAGGCCGAGTATTATTACACCCCCGCTTCTCGAAGTATAGCGAGGGACGTGAGAAAGAACGGACATTGACTCCAGGGGGCTCATTAGCTTCCCGGGGAATCCCCAAGCCTCGAAGAGGAATGTGGTATAGGGCTGAGTCGAGGGGGGAGGGCGTTTCGGTGGCTAGGACAGTAAAGACCATCTCGAGTCTATATATATTTCGGTCGGAGGTTATACGGCCCTGTAGCCGCGAGGGCCACCCGCTGGCACACACAGACACACACGCTCCGTCGTGCTGCGGCCCGAAAACTCGCTGCACATACATCAAGCTCTCTCGGGCAGCCCTCGAGTGCCAGCGCTAACTCTCCGCCATCCGCAACCTCCTTCCACCCCCTCTACCTCTCTTCCACCCACCCTCTCTCTCTCTCTCACTCTCGCTCGCTCTTACTCCTCACTGGTTTTCGCCGTTTCTATCTGTCTTTCTAGCCGCGCGGAAGCGAGCTCGGTGACCGTGACGCATTTTACGCTTTTTTGGCCAGGGCTAGCCTCGGCTGAAATACGCGCGGAGAAAACGCGCGCGGACCGGGGTATGGGAGAGGAGGTGAAGGGGGAGGGGACGCGGACGCCGAGCGGATTGCGCGCGCGAGATCGGCGCCGGCGAAAAAATCAATACCATCCCTACACACACTCACACACACCACGCCTCGGGACCACCCCATCCTCCTCCCCCCGCCCGCGGGGGCGCGTTGCCACGCTAGTATATGCCGCGCGTCAACCGAACTGGAGATTAAACTTCGACTTCGACTTCTTCATCTTTTGATTATTCCTTATTCGTTTGACGAAGAGGGAACGATGGGAGATAGGGCGTTGTGATGAATCTTGCGCACTTGCTTGTTTGAATATGGGTTTAATGCAAAGGGGGAGGGGAATAAGAACTGTTATGTTTGATGTTTGTGTTTCTGAATAATTAGAGTTTAATTAATTATGAAGAAGCAATGAAAATAAACAAACGGATTATATAGTTTTTTTGTGATTATATATTTGGGTTTCTAGAGCGGAAGAATCTTAAGAACAAGAAAATAAAATAACGGAAGAGCAGAGCAAGTCTCGGGATTGTTGTAACAATTCATTTTCATTGACCGATCTTCTGTAAATAGAATCCGAATCGTAAAATAATAGGAAATCTCGTGCTTTTTAGCCTATTTTATTGCTGAAGTGCATACCGGAAGGAAAAAAGCAGGTCGAGAGAGAGAGAGAAAGAGAAAGAAGCCCCCCTCCTCTCCCAACCGACGTATAAATAATGGGGCGTGGTATAGTAGGATGCATTATAAGTGAGTTATTTGGTAGCGGCGGAACGCCTGTATTTTTATGAGCTGAAATTGTAATGAACTCGGAGAATAAAATTTATGTTGCCGAAGGAAAAAGGCGTTTCTCGAATGTATAATCCATCCGAATTTTAATGTCAATTTTAGTTTTCCTTTTTTCATCTTCTTTTTCTTGCCACCGGCGAATCTATTGTTTTTGGACACCGGCGAATTAAATCCTATTTTGTCGCTCCTTTAATAACGCTAAATAAATTATGAACTCGGCTTTTTCGAGAGCTATTCTCGCTGTGCCTTGGACACGAAAATCTATAGGCAGCGGGGGGCGTAGTCACCTCTACCGGCTTAAAATCATAACAAAGTTGCGAATATAATTTAACTCGTAAAATAAAGGCCGCACACCGAACGACGCATTTTAATTTTAATACAAATCCTATTTCTCTTTCGGCGTCGTTTCCCATATCCGAACGGTTGCATTATATCCCGCACGCGACATAAAATAAATTATCTCCCATAATAATCACATTTATCCCCCACACACACACACGAGGAGAGACAAACAATCCACAATTTTTCCTTTAATTAGCCCCTTGATCGACGTACAAAAACCTCGGGACATCGGCAAATCTGACACGCGCACATCCCCCGCGCTCATTAATAACCCAAGCTCCCCGCGTCAAATCATCCTCTTCCAAGCTTTTATTCTCTATACCCTCCTCTATATAGGCTCATCCAGAAAATCCCGATTTCGCTAAATAGGCTACATAGGCGCAGAGCTTGCGCGACGAGCGACTAATTTTTCGGCATAACCGCGGCTGCCGGCACTCCGTCATAGTCATTAGGTTAATTACCGAGCGCATCTGGACCGCAAACGAGTGTAGTAGATGTGTGTGTGTAGGTGTGCGTAAGGCTTAGCTTGGCGCATGGATAATTCCTACTTTATCAGAAGCTCATTACACCTCGGCGACGTCTGAACGCCTAACGTGTAGTAATCGCGTGTACGCTGCTGCTGAACTCTTCCCCCTCCCCCGCCTCCCCTGCACCCCTCCTTCTAACGCTTAATCCGCTTACGCTGCGCACTTCCTTGTAATTAAGTGCACAATAATCAAGTTTCTCCAATGATTACGTATTAACGTCTCTCCCACACCAACCTCTTTTACTTCGTCGACACTTTCAGCACGCCTCCCACCCCCTTCCATTCCCCAACAAGACTCGACGACCGGTAATGAGGTTAAAAGGCGTTTATAAAAATTAGTCCTGTTTTCGTGAGGTGGAGAGAGCCAACGACCCCTCGTCGATGTGCCGCGGTAAATATACCGGAAATTGATTTACCGATCAAAGGAAATGGAAAATGCTACTGTAGGAAAAAGGGGGGGTTTGCCGCTACTTGCGCTTACTTCAATCCGGCGCCTTTAAACATGCGGTATTTCAATTTTGTACACGGGCTCCCGAGTTTTGGTTAATTTTCAAAATGACTCGTGTAAGCGTAAACTTGCAGTGTAACAAGCTTAATACTCGTTCTGTTTAGCGAAACAACATTTCACGCTTGCGAATGCCTATCAAAGCTTTGAAATTCTTCAGCAGCTCAGCCGAGCGTGTAATAAGCTCTAAACAAAAAGAAAAAGTCGAGCAAACGTACAAAATCTGCTGCCGAATAGCTCGAGTTTTACACTAAAAAAAAAGGAGCAACAAAGAATATAGCAAAAGCCGGGAGCAAGTACAAGTTAACATCGGACGGAAGGGGGGTGGGAGAGGGAAGTAGAAGGGGTAGATTCGCATACATTACTGATTCATCAGAGAGGCAGACTCAAAGAGTGGGCCTGAACTCTGGGCTCGTTTTCATTAGCGTTGCAAGCTTTCCCGCTCTTCTCTCTCCCTCTCTTTTGCCTGCACAGGCTTGCGCGCATGTGGCCTGAGAGTTTATCCTGAAAAATCGGACGGCGTTGCTCTCTCGCGCACGGCCTCTCAGCGCCGCGCGCGTTGAATAATGGAGGGCCACCCGACGGCCTCCTCTCTCCCTCCCCGCGAGACCGCGACGCAGAGAGAGGGAGATGGCTAGTTGTGAATAACGACGCCCGGGGGACAGCGACGCGGCTCTTGCGCGCCTCGTCCAGCGGCCGGGAGGATGATGTACAACCGGCTGGCTAGTGCCTCCCCCCGCGCGACTCCCCTCCCCCCTTGCTACTAGCCCCTTATGCCTCGGGAGCTTTTTTGCGAGTCTGCGCGTCCTTCTTTAACCTCCAGCCGCACACGGCTCTTTTTTTTCCCTCCTCGTCGTCCACCCCACTCCGTACTACTCCCCAGTGCCGTGATGCTTTTTTCCCCCCTTTTTGCTGGGTTAACGTCTGTTTCGTTTATTTTCGGCTGCGCCGTGGCTGTACGTTCGAGACTATGTGCTCTGCTGCCGGTCTTGCGTGAAAGTATTATACTGCGTTAGAGTGATTATGGCGACTTAGCTCGGGCGCGGATAGTCTATTCTCCGATGGGGGATACTTAATCTTTTTCCTCGAGGAAAATAATTAAACAGATAAAAAAAAGGAACGAACGAGGTAAATCGACTTCTTCATTTTTTCTTTCTTTTTAATTTCAAGTGGCATGAAGGATGGACGTGGTTGTGCCCCGTTGCGTGGGCAAAATTTCGAAGTATTTTCGAGACGCGGTGATTCAAGACATTGAATTTTATTCCAGCGCCAATCGCCTTTTTTTGCCGTCCCGAGTTTGCGTAATTTTCTCGTTTCTCCGAGGTACGCGATTGTTTCGAGTGATCGGGAAAAGAAGAGACACGTAATGCTCGTAATCAACGCTTACGAATAATGCCGGTAAACGGCTACACACCTCACGCTTGAATATATATAAATGTTTGAGTTTTGCAAAGCAATATATTTCTTTCTTCTGCTTCTTTTTTTTCTCTCGCGCCTTTTTTATCACGTTTATTCTATTTCCGTGCGCGCCCCTGAAATCTACCCGTTGAATCTGCAGGCGTTGTATGTGTGTACTACGATATAAAAATGAGAAATTGCACGTCCGTCTTGTTGACGGCTACCGTAAATTTTATAGTTGAACGAAAAAGGGGAAAAGGGTCTCACCTTTTTTTTTTCTCTGTGCGTTCCGCCGGGCAGAATGAATCGCGAGAATCTTCCTCCGATATTATCCTTCTTTCGTGCTCTCCTCGAAAGGTGCGAGCATATGCGCGTCTATTCAAAGGCAAACTTTTTCTCCACCCACTCCGCGCGGAACTGTTGGCTCGAAAATTTGTATAATAAAAATTTACGTATAAATACGATATCTTGTACAATGGCCATTGATTTACATAATATAAACGCGTATGTTAAATTTTTTTTAGATAAGTACAAGTTTCTCTTTTTCCTCTTTTTTTATTTTTTCAGAGCCGCGTGTAAAGAAGAAAAAAAGCTTTATCCTACTAAAACCTGAGAAAAGAGAGCTTTAAAACTATCTTCTCGAAAACAGTGAGAGCAAAACGTCCATAACTTGGTGAAATCTGCCTTCGCCTGTCGCAGTTTCGTCGACCCAATCCCCCTCCCAATGCCATTGATTTCGCTCTGTGCCGGCGTCAGACGCAGTGCGGAGAGTACGAGAGCGCCGCGATAAATGGCACCGCGACTATCTCGCTCGAGAGATTAATCCCGGCCGCGCCCTTTTTCCGCGGCTTGCCTGCCTCTCCGATAAATTCGCATTAAGGCCGATACGTTAACGCCGTGCAATTTATGCCCGACGCACACATATACGTATGCGCATTTGGCGCAGCTCGTCTTCTATACTCTTAACTGTTGCGTGATCAGTTGTTCCCGGCAGTTTGTGGGACTCTGGGTCAAGTTTGATGTGGCGTACTGCGGTGATAACTTTGTCGCTGGATTACGGATGGCTTTATTACGAGGATTTTATTTAAACTTGGTTATTTTATGATTGAGATTTAGTTTGGAGATTCGTTGCCTAAAAATCGTGTTATTTTAGTATTTCAATGTTTGTTTTGTGTAAAATATACATTATTTCGTATGTTCTTTTTTCAAGAGATTTTAATAGAGATTAAAGCAGAACAAACATAATAATTGAATATTTATTCTTCTACTCGGCAGCATTTTCCGTCATGTATACATGAGCCATTTACACGAGTGCAAATACAGAGATTTCATCCGAGAGATCGAGATCCGCGCGATTTACAAATGTGTAAACAATGTTTACTTTCAAAGCAGAGATGGATCGATTACCCCGGGATAAGCGGAATGCCGAGCTGGTAAAATCGAATGACTCTTGCAATAAACATCTGTGTGTCAGTCCCGTGCGATATCGAGTAATGTTGCGAATGTGATTAGCGCGACGGCGCATTTTCTATCCTATTTATTCATTTCGAGAGATTTATCAAGCTCCGGTTACGGGGGCCATAATTGACAGCGAGACAAAATCGGCTGCGGCAATCGAATGAGTAAAAATAATTCTGTTAATTCGGCATTATTCCTTCGTTTAACGGCCGTTGATTAAATTTCCTCCAAGTCTGACGAGCTTAAATGGATATAAATAAGTATTGAAATATTTAGTACATAACGAAAATTGGGTAAAAATAAATCTCATCGAAATTTAAATGCAAGAATGGAAATGAGGATATTTGATACTGGCTTGGATAACAAAAATTGTTGGATAATAGGGCTTCCGATCGTTTGAAAATTAATTTGAGATAGAATTATGAACGCAAATTTAATTTTTCCAAAAAAAAATTTATCAATTTTGCCTCAATTGTCAAGAAAAATTATAATTTTTTGTTTAAATAAAACAGCGGTTATTAAACTTTGTAACACGAGGTAAAAAAACATTCATTACCTCTAAAAACATTTCCCAACTACATGAAAGAGAGAAAAAATATCTCAAAATAACCGAAAACCTTGACCACCTCAAGCGCGAAGCCCGTCTTGAAACTTTTTCAAAACGCCCCCTTGTCAAACTTCGATCAAAGCCTCTTAGGGCGTTTAATCAACATCCCAGCGTAGCACTCTAATGAGCAGAAGACCCCTGAAGCAGAGGCTGCATCGGAAGCTTCGCTGCTGTTACGCCAGCCCCCAATAAAGTAGACACATCATCGGCGAATCCGATAACCAAGATCGTTACCGAACCTTTCGCCCTCCGCAGACAGCTATCAATCCTCAGAGGAGACGGGAAGAGAGTGCGATCGAGAGAGAGAGAGAGAGAGAAAGAGAGCACAGCTTTTACGGTTCGGCAATTCCACCGGCGTGATTCCACAGAGGGTTGGGAGAGCAGAACGCGCTGCTGCTACCGGCTGGAAAGCTCAAAGGCCTCGAGAAGAAGTAAGCTGATACGGCAGCGGCCGCGCTAACGATCCCCTAGGAGGCCAAAGCAGAGGGAGAAAGACGTGGACGCTTTGGAAAATTGCGCGGCTGTAAGCTCAACGCGTATCCGAGTTCGCCCCCCAGTCCCCCTCGAGTAAGCGCTCCAGGGGTCTATGGTCGAGAAGAAAAGCTCTCTCTCTCTCTCTCCTGTATACCGTGATCTCGGTTTTCGTTGCCACGAGCCAGCGAGAGAGGAATTAACAATGCCCCCCGGCAACGAGTTGCAGACTGAGGTGAGAAGCCGGATGGATGGAAAAATTGCCGTTATTTGCTCGGCTACGCCGAATGGACTTTGGCGATTTTTCGAAATACAACGAAAGCTCGCTTGTTCGAATAACGGAAGCTCGATATGCTGTTGTTTGAATTATGGCTTCTCATTTGTCTAGTGCTAGTAAAGGGTAAGGACAAGTAGCTTTACGATACTCGATTCAAACGCTCTGGGGAAGAATTTTTATTTGCGCTCAAGGATTTAAGTAGTATATGTAAACGTGCGATCAGACATCGCTTGAAATACAAGCATTACGAGAGTCAATCAAACAGGGATTCCTTGTACATCGATAACTGCTTGAAAGAATGTAAAACATGAGAGAGAGAAAGAAAAAGAGTAGGGGGAGTGGAAGGTATGTGTGTCACTTATTCAAACGCATGCCACACTGAATTTTTCCGCTCTCGCAATCATTTCCAGTCCAGCGACTTTTTCAATTTTACATGCCGCCGAGATAGCGAGAGAGAAAGATAGCGAGAGACTAGCTCGGGAACTCTTCGTTCCGGAACTTATGACGCGTACGCGGGCATAAGCGTCTCAGCGGCCCGAGTTCCCGGGGCTTGAAACTTCAAACTTTATAAATGCGTCGCGCTTTACACGAGTAAAACGATCGCCGCGGAGAGAAAGAGCGGTAGATAGAGAGAGAGAGAGAGAGAGAGAGAGAGAGTGCGGCTTGTGGCACAGACAAATTCAATTAAAACTTGGCGCGCTAGCGACGCTAATGAAACGCGAAGAAAAATCAAGAGCCTCTCTCTCGTTTGGACTTCATAACGCGCGGAGAGAACGCCCCTCTCCCGCGCACAACCTCCCCCCTACGCCGCGGACGCCGAGCTAATTGCACGCAGAGCAAACCGGATGAATAAGTCCCTGTAGTGACGGCGCAGGATTCTGGCCAAACACTGCATTATGCATGCCGTAGCGCGCCGCCATACAGATTTTGTAGCTCGTCTGCTCGTTTAGACCGAGCAGGCCAGAGGTTTACACTTTGCTCGTCTGCGACGAGACCTCGGAGACCGGTTTATACTCGATCAACACGATAACCTCCCTCTTTTTATTTTTCGTTCGGATGAAATGACAATTTTTAGAATCGTTATAAGGACGAAGCAAATGTCGAGCTGGAACAACAGTTGCTTTGAAAGGGAACGGGCTTTGAAATGAAACTTTTGTCAAGCCTGTTATTCCATTTGAATTTGAAGTGCTTAATTGCAACAAAGTGTAAACGAGTTGAAGTTGCGACAAAGATCCTTAATTCGGGTAAATGTTGGCTAAGAAAACAAGACAATAATTGCTTGTAACTTTGAAAATACAGCACGGTCGTGTCTAAACACGCGCGGGATATTATTTATTTCCTTCAAATTATTCATCGTCCGACCAAACTCGTAAGCGATCTACTGGAACGCAACAAAATTTGCGTCCAATACCAGCGGCAAAGCAAATTTCATTTAAAACAAAGCAAAGATCAGTAACCTCTGGAAAAATTGCCATAAAACTTTCTATCGCTCTCGAGCTCCCTCGGCATATTCTTCTTTTAGCCGATTAGCTCTCTCGGTCGGTGGGCGGGGGGCGGCGCACATCCATTCTACGCACCAGTGAAGCACGTCAACGCGCAAGAAAAATATGCCGAGTGCAGTGGCGAAACAAAAGGAGAGGAAGCACACGGGAGCAAGCGCGGCATAGTCACCGAGAGAGAATAAGGATCGACTGCGGATAATTCTCCAGGCTTCCCCTCACCCCCCACCTGCATCGGAATTCGTGAATAAATGCGCAGAGAGCGTGAAGTCGAAGGCACTTTTCCACGAGCGAATGATCAGCCTGATGGAATTTTCCATCTGCGCGTATACGGAATCAATGCTCCACCGGGAGAGATCCCCGCTAGATTCCGTGTGGGAGGAGAGTAACTCTTTCTCTCTCTTGCCGCACACAACAACTCGATTTATAATGCAGACGCGCGCGTGCACACGCACCAGACGCTGTACGCCGGGCTCTTTAGATGTATACCCATATCCCAATGCGACATCGCGTCCGTTTCATTTTTCGAATTTATTCAGTTGACATTTTAGCCGTTTGACTCTCTTTTTTTTCTCTCCTCATTGGCGCGTGAAAAATCGCTAGCATATTTCACTTTAATAACACGGCCTCCACGTACAACGGCGAATATCAATTTTTTCGACGAGAGAGAGAGAGAGAGGGGTCTCTCGTGGACGAGGAAAAATGTCGAAATACGTACATCCGGTACGTGCATTAGCGTTCGATGAAATAAATCGAGATTGAGTGCGAGAGAGAGAGAGGTGGAGGAACACGTCTCTCAATAATTCCGTTGACCGATTCGCCACTCCGATATTCGTATTTTCCTTTCCTATTAAAGTGCAAGCCAAGCCCGCTCGTATCCAGCAAACAAACTTAGCATATTAAAAAATGGAGAAAGAGCCTGGGTGACGGAGGGACGGGGGAGAGAAGAGATAGGACGGGCGAAATGGCCGGAGAGTCAAAGCGCCAAGAGGAGAAAGTATATACACTTAAGTGGCACTGGAAATCGACGGGTAGCGGAATTACGCAGGCAAGAAGTTAAAATCCAAGCGTCGGGAGGGGAGGGAGAAAAGGGCGAGAGGAAGAGTCTCTTTTCTGTATTTGCTCGGGCTGCTTCCGCAGTGCCCGTCGTCTCGGCCAACTTATTCAAATGAGCCGCTGCCGCCACCGATCGAGCCGCTAAGGTGCCATCTGTTTCTCTTTCCCTCCCGCGCTCTCTTTTCTCTTTTCGTCGAGTCTCTCTTTTTGCCGGAGGTCTTCCTTTTTCTTCCCCCCCCCTTGACTCTCGCCGTTATTTTCTCTGCGGCGCTCTCTCCTTGGCGCACTCGCGAAATTCTGCGGAATAGAAAGAGAGGGAGGGAGCTCGGTAGGGAATTGTAACGCGTAAGGTTCTCTCTTTCTTTCTCTTACGTGAGTTCCGATTGACATGGAAATGGGCTTAAAATCAAGAAGCAATTGCTGAAATGACGAGGGAAATTGGTACGAGCGAGGGGATGTTAATGTTCGACAATATTTTTCTTATCGACACACCTCTCGGTGTTCTCTTTAAGCATTCGCATTTTTTTCAATAATTTTTCTTCGTTTTTTTCTTCCTCTCTCCTCTTGGCTGCTGTGCACACCGGCCGCTTTTTCCATTCGGATAATATTTTTCGTAAATTTTATTTGCAAATTGACGCGAATGCAAAATTTATCGGGGGGCCAGTTTGAATAAAATGGTACGTATAAACCCTCGGCGAATAATGTAATCATAACAATTTCTTGAAAATCGAATTTATGAATATTTACAGATTTAGGTGAAATTACTTCCTGCTGCTTCGGTTGAAGCCCCCCGGCTCCGGCACGAAATCAAAATTCAGTTCGCTCAACAGCCCCTCCCTCCCATTTTCGTATGGAATTCCAAAAATATAACCATAACACACTTGCGTAACGGAAATTAAAATAACCATTCGAAATAATCGCAAATCTTTTAGCAATTCGTCGCATTTCCGCGGTAGAGAAAAGAAGAAAATAAAAAACACACAAACCCTCGCATTACTCCACTGTTACAAATCCAAATTTATGCGTGACTCCTCAATCAAAAGTCCCAGGACATAACGAAAATTCCTGGAATTCCCATGGGGCTGCAAACATCACGTGCAGAGAGAGAGAAAGGCCACTCTCGAATGGAGACGAAAGCGTCGCGGTTTTCTCTCTCTCTCGAAAAAGTCCATGTCTCTTCATCGACTGGCTGAGTATATAACGCAAGCCAAAGCCCCACTGGTATTTTTCCTTCCCTCCGGTATTCCAACCGCGGGGCTGGATGCAATATTTTTTCCTTCGCTACGGAATACTCGATGCGCCCCAGCGTGTTTTATTGCCGGCATTGTTTCTTCCGCTCGCGCTCTTTTCCCTCCCCCGTTGCAAATCGTGAAAAATGAAATTACAAGGGAGACTCTCCGCCGCGTAAGCCCCGGCGCGTAAAATGAGAAAAAGCTCTTCTCTACCGCCAACCCCCTTTACCCCGTTGTTTTTTCCTTTTTTTTTTGCAATCGTAAAATTATTAAATTCCGAAATATAACGTTTCTGTTTTAAAATTCGGTCGTATAGAGTTGAAAGCTAGTCGGTAGGCTAGACGAGGCGGTAACCGCTCAGTGGCGGAACGACCATCAGGTCCGAGTAGGATGACAATAACGCTCGCGTGAGCTGGCTGTAAAAGAAGTAGCGCGGAGGCAACCGCGAAACGGTATACATCAGGACTCTGCCGCGCCGCGCGAGGCAATGATATCGCCCTCAGACGAGCTTAAGTGTCGAGAAACGCGTGGAGAAGCGGCAGAGAGAGAGAGAGAGAGAGGATGTAATCCGAGGTTGCTCCGCCTTAACCGACCCCCCTTCACTCTTCGTTGGAAATTTTCTTCTTCCGCTTTCTTTCTCGCCGAGGAAAAATAAGGAGGCTGTGGTGTAAAGCCTGGTTAAGAATTTTATGCGGTTTAAGAAGCGGCCCGGCATTATTTTGTCGGCTGAAATAACGCGAAACGAGAAGGAAAAATAAAAGGGGAAAAAATAGAGAGAGCAAACGATGTGCTTTTTGTTTTTCTATAAATGTTATTAAAGATTCGATGACTAAGGCGCCTGTAATCACATTTAGCCGCGTCCATTCAGCACCGGCGTCTGGGAAATACAATCGAACAGTTCTATATTATTCCTGCCACTTCCAGCCATTTTCCCTCTGTGTATACGTGTATAAACCGAGAGAGAGAAAGAGAGAGAGAGAGAGAGGCATCGGAGAGAGTTCTCTCCCACTCGGCGCAAAAGGACCAGATCAAATTCTCTCTCTCCCTCACGTAAACGCTATTGATTTTCCTTTGGAGAGTATTCCAAGCCCGAGGAGGGAGAGAGCAGCCTCGGGAAAACTCGAGCCGGGGACTAGATTAATTTTATTACCGCTCGCGCTTCGGATTCCATCTCCTTCTTCCTCTCCTCCTTCCCACCACGACGTGCCATCAACACATACACGTCCTATTCAACCTCGTCTCGCTGGCTGACGCGCCGCAGGTAGCCAGGAAAATTCGTGAGCTTTTCCGTAGCTTTACGTGTCAGTGTAGTCGATCTATGTGGGGGTGATAGGGAGAGAGGGGGTATAGGGGCGCGAAAAGCCGGCCATAGCGCGGCCAAATAAAAATCGAAAGCGTCGATACGTCTGGCGCGCGCATGCGAGCCTCGCGTATACGTATACGTATACGACTCTCTGGGTATAGTCTCCTGTCATTCCCTGGCTCTCTTCTCGGCTCCCACTGTTTTCCACTCGCGGATTTATTCCGCTGCGAAGAGGCTGCGACGATACGCGAAGGCACCAGCGAAGAAGACCCAACGGTGGAAAATGCAAAATCAAGTCGTTGAGAGAGGGAGAGAGGGAAATTCAGTTTGCCCAACCACCCCTCCTCCTTCCCGCACGGAGGGCTTTGCGCTTTTCACGCCCCCCACCCACCCGGTGTGATATGGAGGAGTCGCTTAAAGTACTGCCCGTAAAAGTGAATACATAATGAAAAGCGAGAGCATGAAACCGCCGCCACCCTCCGGTGGACGAATGCTAGGCTGGTGTGGGGGGAATAAATACGTTCGACTCTAAAATTCGTATATTTTCATGCGAAAGCCCGCGGATTGATGGAGGAAAGTGTGAGCAGGTATCGGGAGCAACGGAATTATTGCTCTGCGTATCTGGGACGTCATTAATCCGGAGGTAAAGGGAGTTATGACTGAAATACGGGTTTGAAAATATCAGAAGCATGGCTGGTGTTTTATGACGTTTGGGTGGTTAAGAGAAAAAAAACGAGATTTTGAAATGGGGAGTTTTTTTATTTCGAGAATTTTATTGCTTATATGGTGGTTTGATATTTCGAGCGGAGTAGGAGAATATTAAGCTGCGATGTAACAGCTTATAGGCCGTATAAATAAAACGAAATTGTTTTGTTGTTGGTAATCAGAGGAGATTCTTAAAGGGGAAAAAGAATCGATTTTTCCGACTTGATTGATATTCAAAACGATGATTTTTTACTTCTTCTTTTGTAACAAATAGACGTTACCTGTGTAATTTCATCGGTAGAGGGCATTTTTAGATGATATATTGGGAATGTAGAAATTTGCAAGTGAAATAGTCGGAATATGGATAGTCGGGGCTTGAAAAGGCCAGAAAATACGATCGATTATTATACACGCACTTGTATAATTTACGTAACAAGAGCGTCACCCGTTGCAACCTATATATTCGAGGGAATTTACATTAATCAAAATTATTGATTTGCTTTTGCATATAAATCGAGATATCCGCATATTTCCGTACATTTATCACGAAACTTTCGGCCCAGATAAACATGAAGTGTCAAACGATGTGCGAACCAATTTCATCATTTCATCATTACTGACTATTCTGACAACTTGTCCGAATTTTATTAATATTTTTCGGCTTTTTTTTTGATAATTTAACGTTGGAAAATTCGAAATGTTAAAAAAAAGAACGTGTTTGTGAAATAAACAAAAATCCGTGACATTATACATTTTCGTGTAGTCGTCGAATATTGCCAAGCGTTTCAGATCTCGCGGTACACAATCGGAGAAAAGCAGGGGGAGAAAAATCAATAGTCGTACAATCGACGCAAAATTTCAAAAAGAAGCTCATTAAGAAGAAGTGTAAAAACCTGAATACGGAGTAAAAAAAGGACGCTAAAGAAGTAGGTCGATCGGCAAGGAGAAAAAGAGAAATCTGGCTTGCAGCAAAAGAAAGAAAGAGAGAGAGAAAAAAGAGCAAATGGTACACGCTGAGAAAGACGGAGAGAGAGAGAGCTTGCAAATGCAGCTCTAGAGCGAGCAGAGATCGTGGTAATGGAGGGACAGTTCGGTTAACAGTCTATGGCGGAGGGGGAAGAAGAGAAGGACGCACTTAGGGTCGGAAAAAGTGAAGCCTGCATCAAGGCGGTATACATGCTAGGGACGAATCGCTGCTGAAAACGCCGAGGCAAGCACGAAACCCCGTCCAGAGTGAGAGAGGATAAAAAAGTAAGCTCTGCGCTTTTGATATGCGACGTACTGGTTGTGTTTCTCATTTCACACGCCGGCAAAATGTCCGAGATCACGTATGGCAGCTGGACACGCGCTTATATACGGGCGCACGAAATGCTAATGCTTGACTTTTTGGAGAGGGAGAGGGAGATTTCGCTTAGGCGCGCTTTCGCGACGAACGTGCTGGGATTCTTTTGAGATTTTTTTTTTTTAAGGGAACGAGGGATTCTGGGCTATTTTGAAGCGAGTTCTGAATGGAATTAGAGATTGGCTTGAATAATCTTGGATTTTTCGCTGGGCTGGTGGAGGACGCGTTTTAGATATAAATTGTAGCGTTTCTTTTTTTTCCCCCTAATGAACGACATTTTAAACGCAAAATATAGTTTTCAAGCACGTAACGTACGTTAAACTTTTATAAAATAAATAAATGAACCTCTTTTTTTATTGCTATTAATTAAAAAAAAATAACGGAATATTCAGTATTCCTTTTATTTTCGACAATAGTCGGTTCATTAATATGCACACGAAGACCATCCCATCCGCAAGAAGAAGGCTGCACAATGAGCAAAGCCAAGTATCCCCACTGTATCCTCCCACCTGCCCCCCCCCCCCCCCCCCCCCCCCCCCCCCCCCCCCCACAAAGGCAGGCCTTAGCGAGAGAACGTTGGCGGAGGCTCGCGTAAAAACAGGATAACGGCTATAGCGAACGAGAGAGAGAGAGAGAGGGAGCGTAGAGCGTAGCAAGAAGAGAGCTGGTTGCCTGATAGCGAAGAGAGCACCACGGGCAATTCTTTGATCTCTCGCTGCGCATATCGCCCGGGGTATATCCGATCCCACGGGGCAGTTTGCATAGAGCGCACGGATAACGAGAGAGAGGGCGCTTCCTTTGCCCTCCTCCCACCAGCTCTTTATGTCCTACTCCCAAGGCTTATTTTCCAGAGGCAACCGGCTGCTCCTTTTTCATCCTTTGGGAATACGCCCCCTCCCCCGACTCTGTTGCCGACTGCACACGCGTATTATGCACCGGTAAAAGCGGCCACCCCTTTCCTCTTCCCTTATGCGCGAAAAGCGAAGATTGTAATTAAGCAGTCAACGTATCGTCGTCGCTTCATGCGCAGAGAACGATATGACGAGCGAATAGAACCAAGAGAGATTGGATGGAATCGGGTGAAGAATGGAGGGAAGGTTCGTGGTTGGCCATAGGAAAAAATTAGAAAAGGTGGACAGCAGGCCCGGAAGAGATTATCCACGAGAATTGTGGGAAGGATGTGGCTGCGGCTCCTGGAACGACGACTAATCGTTTCAAACGCCAATGGCTCCTATGCGATATATGTATCCTTGGGAATATGGAGAAAGAAGGGGAATTTTTCCTCGACGATACATTACAGCGAGAGCTTGCTGACTGCGGCTTCTCTTAGTGGTCTGATTTAATTTAAGGACGGGGAGAAAAAATTTGCGCGGCTAACGAATGATGCACGCTCTATATACGTATATCGTTTGTAGTGCGTTATTCTTCGGTCGTTTTGTGGGTCAAGCGCGTAATCGTAAATTTAGTTTGAAAAACAAAATTTTTAAAGAAATACGTTTTTTTTTTTGGTAAATTATTTAAAGTAGGCAGTAGAGGTATGCTCGTATATTTGTTTCTCAAGCATTAATTCTATACGTTTTTAAATTTTTTCAAAATGCGAAGTTTCTTTACCGAAAATGGAAGATAAATTCAAGTTTCCTTTTTTCCCCCAAGAACGTATACATATTTTTTAATCAAATACCCATTCGTAACTTTGAAATTTCTACTATTAATAACAAGTACCTCGTTAAATTACAAATTACTTCTGAAACTATATTTTTGCTTTTGAACGGGAGAAGAACAAAAAAGCACGTATACAAAAATGTAACCGCGCATTTTCGTTTTTATTTTTTAGATTATTTTTTGCAGGCTATTGCACGGCCAATTTCTACATCCACTGCGGTCGTGATATTAACGGTTACCACTGTAACTTTATATATCGTCGGTCACATATACAGCTCGTGTGTACAACTTGAAATTTTGCAACTGCAAGTACGTGAGCTGCAGCTACGACGAACTATCTTGACCGTTGAAGTAAGATAGGAGAAAGGGAGAGAATAACTTACTTACCCTTAAAGGACGATTCCGTCACCCTGAAGGTGAGTGCTATTGAATATACTACACTCGAAATTAGTTTAAATGGTCAGGATAAGGAGAAAAATAATATTTTACTTTTTATTGCAAATAGTGAGTCATTTGTAAGTGTCAAATAATTAAACTTTTGGCGAACAAGGTCAGCCGTGACATTTTGAAAACTCATATTTGTTTACCGCGTTAACCCTACTCACTTTCCCCATCCTCGTGTTTATCCCTGCCTTTCCGTTTATTAACTTTTTTTTTCTTCTCTTCCCCGTCTCAATGTCTCCTTTCTACAATTCTCTTTTTAACTTTACTTTGTCGATCAACTTCTAAGAAAATTTCCAACGTAATGTCGAGCTACTTTCAGAACGAAAAACTCTCGAACTTTAAGAATGGCTTTTCAAACTTTTTTTTCTTCCTTGCATCCATAACAAGTTTCTTTTACTCTTTCATACCCTCAATATCAGGGTTTGAATAACTTTCAGGTTTTTTTTCAAACGAGGAATTATTTCAGCTTTCAAAAGTCTATTTTTAAATTTTTTAAATCGTTAAAATAAGATATATTGTCGCTTACATTAAGTACATCGTTTGATAATATTTATATATTCCTTTAATTATTGAATTAATTAATTCATACCTTTTGCTTTTGTAGTCGACCCAAGTTTTAGTCTGAAACAAAAAAAAAATATGATTCACATTAATGACAAACCTAACGATCATAGCAATACACTTGTTTCCCGATTTTAAAGAGACAGAAAGGATCATAAAATATTGAAGCGAAATAACCGTACCCTCCACTCCAGCCCTAATAATTATCCAACATTGCATCAATTCAAATTCCAATCACAGCCATCAATCAAGCTGAAACCTCGTGCCCCCGTAACCGATCCCCCCCGCATAAGTTCGCAATATGCGCTCGAGACAAAACTATTTTCGCATCAAGCGCATACACAGGTCGCACAGGTGGTAGTGGCCATAAAGGCGAATTAAATATCCGCGGAATGCCAGGCGCCGATGTCCGCTTTCGCTCCTCCACAAAAAAAAAACAATAAAAATGCCAAGCTACAGCAGGGCCGAGGGTTTAGCTTCAATCAAATATTCGCGGCGCCGTAAAGCAATATTATGCTATACTGCGAGAGTAGCAGGTGTATATATAGGGAGGGGGAGTTTGGAGAGAGCTCGCGCGCAAAAATTGCCAGCGCCGCACGCAAAATGCCGCGCATATTATTTGTCCTCGGGCTCCAGCCCCGGCTCTCCGACGTTTCTCACGCGGCCGCCGCGGATATTGTTTCCCCTCTCTCCCGCGAGAACGAAATTATTTTCCCCCGAGAGCGAAAGGGATATCCCTCCTCCTCTTTCTCTCTCTTTCTCATGACTCTACTCTTTTATTCCCTCGCTTGTGGAGTACATATTAATGCGTCGATGCAAATTTCAGAAGCGCGTGTCACGAATCTTATACTTCTCTGGAATAGGTGGACGTGGAAAATAATTTAGTGCGCGATTCTCTCTCTCTCTTTCTCTCTCTCTCTCTCTCTCTCTCTTCGGTTAAGACATTTATCGTGTGTCGTAAGAAAAATTGGATCGATGTTTGAATGGTCTTTTTCCGTATTGAGGAAATATTCTGCCTTAATAATTGACGAGAGAAAGAGAGCGAGAGAGAGAGAGAGAGAGTGGGAAACGAGGACGACATAGGAGTTCTTGCAAGCAAGCTCGATTGGCCTACTTGACCTCAAGATCGCGTTGCCCCTTTTTTTCACGTAAAACACGCGAGTCGTTGGAAGATAGAAAAAAGGAAGGTGGGGGAGCAGTATAAGCGGAGGGAAGCAAAGAGAATGGCAGGAGTGTGGGAAGAGACAACTACGGCAGCTCTTCGTTAAATTTGCATGCCTCGCTGCTCGCTAGAATCGCGAAATGACTTTTTAAAGCTATTAGACTTGCGGGCTTGTACGGGAGAGAAACTGAGCTGCTGCGCCACTCGAGTGACATGGTAGCAGAACAAATATTGCATTATTAAAACGGATTTCGTTGCTTCTCTCTCTCCTTTAGTTTCCTTTTTTTTCTTGTCTTTTGTTTCAATGCTTTAACGACGCGTTTATGACTGGTCATTTCAATATTAATACGATTCTATTAAGCGCGAGAGGAATGTTCGATAAAGAGGGTATTTCAAAAATGCGTTAAATATTGGATTATCCGTAGTGAGAAATACGAGACTCGTGATAAAAACGTCTAATAAAGTCCCCGAAGCTGCACAAAATAAACCGACGACTTGTCGTTATTTTCCTCTGCTAAAAATTTAATCAAACGACATCAAGCTCTGCTTGATCGAATAACTCGGACGTTATCGGTATAAGATTCGCGCTAAAGTATTTGCTCCAATGACCCAATGAAACGTATCAATCCAATAGCCGTCTCGGGTGGATAACAAGCAGCAGCAGTAGCTCGATCGACTCCCACTTTCCATCTCGTATATCAAGTAGCCAATGAAAAACACTCGGGATCCGAGAGGAACCAGAGCATAAAAATAAAGAAGAAAAAAAGGAGGTATACAAGTGCGCACGAAGGAGAAAGGCATGGCGAGAGAGAGGCATCGAAGGAGGAGATGAAAAATTTCGCCGGTGCGTGTGCTCACGCGTCCTTGCCCCTTGCGCAGCCTGCGAACTCTGCCAAGCGAGAAGGCAGGTGCTCACGCGGTGTAACGAGGCGTCGTTCGCACACTCGGCACTATCCCACGCGTATACTGTCGGGAGAGCAGCAGCTCCTGGCCGCCGCGCGAGAAAGCCAGTAGTACTAGCTCTCCAACCAGGGGAGGGAGGACTCGGTAGGTTCTCGTACGCACACACGTATAAGCGTGCTAAGCTAATTAAGCCTCCGAGCGGAGAAAATTCGCCGATTCGCGCACAGCGTTTTCGCACACTTTAAATACCCGCCGGCGAGAGAGCAAACGCTTATCTCTCTCTCTCTCTCCCTAGCGCGAGTTTCCGGCCCTCTACAGCCCCCTTTTCCCTCGGCTTCTATATGTACATCCTCGGCTTTACCGAGGATGTATAATTTCGCGCTGTAAGTGCAGAGCGCGCCCCCTGTATACGCGGGAATTGCCGCGCGCCCGAGAGTTTAGATTTCAATGGACTCATTAGCGCGCGAATTGAACGTTAATGGCCGATTTGCGAGTGAGAGAGGGAGAAAGAGAGAGAGTACAATGTGTGCATGCGTGTCTTTATACAGCCGAATGTGTTTTCAGAACTATCGACCATCCCCCCTTCTTCTCCTGCTCTTGACGCAAAAGCTTGGATTTCCTCTGTTATTCTGTTTTGATTCAATTCGCTTTATATATAAACGTACGTGTGTATAAGCGTGTGCGAGGACGCGTGTATGTGTGTATGCAGCATCGATCCCACGCTTCGTCTGACATTGCAGCCGTGTGCTCGTGCGTATACATCACGATATCACTCCCTCTCTCTCTCGCGTGTCTGCGCGCATGTTGCCCCAAAGTCAACACGCGAATGTATAGGCGCCGCACTCTTGCTACGATATATTCCCCGAAGGCGTTATATATTTCATAAGCGATTCCTCTGTCTGTGTGTGCAGGTAGTATTGTTCGAGGGAAATAAGAACTTATAACTCATGCCGTTTCGCCTAGGCATCACTATTTCATTTTCTCGGCTGTATATACGCCTCCTTGCCGCTCGCGGCCAGGGGAATACCGTACGAATGCGCGGACACGCAGCTTCTCGTCTATACGCAACGCGGGTGGCTCTCGTTATCTCGAAAAAGCATTTGCTCGGTTTAACATGTGTGACAAGGAGGAAGAGGGGGCGAAGAGGGTGCGGAAACGAGAAGACACTTTCTTGCATGCGTGCACGCGCGTTAAGTCTCTCCCTTTCGAGGAGAGCTTCCTTACAATATAACGCAACGCGTAAGCTTTTAATTAGCTTGATTATATTTACCGTCTCGGCTGATATTATTATGCCGCCGGTGGTCTTTAACGAAGGGGCAATTTTTTTCTTTCTCTTTTTTTATTTTCATTTTATTTTATTTCGTTCTCTTCTAACGCGTTCACATTGCGCGTCTATATGCTAATATAGCCCTGGGTAAATACGAAATGGAGTGTTAGTTTAACGGAATTCGCGTGTAAGGCAGAGGAACTTTTGAATTATCAGCTGTAGTATGTATGATAATGACACTGTATAAATGCAAATTATAGAGAAATGGAAAAGGCGCGCCCGGATAAACTTTTTCCCTCCTTCCTTTACACCCAAATTGCAAAGCTCGCCCCTTATACGAACGGATGATGTTCGAATTGTTTAAGCTTCCACTACGACTGTGCATACTGATATCGTGATTCTATTTAAACTCAAAAATAGAGGTCGGTTATTGAAATAAAAAAAATTACAAAAAAGAGGCGATCGATTTATTTCCAGTAAACGACACGCGCTAGATCCATCTCCCCGGGAAAATTCGTCGAGAGGCGCGGCTGTTATTAAAAAAGTTGGACAAACGTCGTCAGGGCTATAAAGCCAGCTGGGAGAAAAAAACGAACGACAAAGTTGGATATCTCCTAATTCCGGCGACGAAAAAAAAACACAAAGTATAACTCTCGCAATAAGTTGGAAACGACACTCGCTGCAGATGTCTTACCCTCAACAAAATCCATTAAGGAGAAACAAAGCCGTTGTTGCATATATACATGTAGCGGCGTCGGAGAAAGTAGCAAAAACAGGACAAGTCAGCTCTACTTCTGCTGGTATTTATGAAAGTTAAAAGCTTCGGTTTCCAGACACAAGGGTCGAAAAGAGTCGCGTTGACGCGCGAGAGAGAGAGATCGGACGCTCTCTTGTTTTGAATATCAGTCAATCGCTATATATATTGGGTTGACTTTATTGAATTGCTTTTTTCAATTCCAAGCCAAATGTAGGTCAGAACGTACCCCCTCAGCTCTCCGCGTTATTCCGTTCCTTAGCCGATACGACGCTTGATCTTTTAAGATCAATCTCGTGTGCGTAGCTGTTCCTTAGGTAAGCACGGCGTTTCCATGAGAATCGTAACGCGCTCGAGATCGTTTTTATTATCTCCTCTCCGGGGCTCTTCTTTATGCCGCTTGAGATTGTTAAGAAGCCCCAGCTTTAAGATTCTCTTTGCCTTTAAAAATCACATGAGGATTACGGGACAAGTATACAGTTTTATCTTTGAGCCTTTTTTTTTCTTCGCAAGGTATCCCAGATAAATGACGGCGATTCAACGCTAAACTCTCCATGGTTATGCAGCACGCACGGCGACGGACGTCTCTTTAAAAAATTTACGTTCCTACCACTTCGATAACCTTTTTCTTTTTCTCCAACGTTACATCATCTGTTCAACTTGAAAAAAAAAGAGAAAAAAACAAACAATAAACCTCGAAAATCGGTAATACCACATATGGAATTCTACAGACACGCTCAACTCCGAAAAAGTCTGCAGAGAGAGAGGGAGAGGAGACACATAGAGGCCATATTAGCCAAGCACTCGCTAAAATTTCGACCCAGTTCCCAAAGCCTCTACACGTGTGTCCCTCTCTCAGAGAGCACATCCCAGAGGGCTTTGTTCAGCGTCACGCGAGAGAGAGAGAGAGAAAGAGAGAGAGAGGGAAGTGAGAAAGAGGTAGGATCCACTCTCGTGTCTCTGGCACATATATAGCATTTCCTTCGGCGTATACACACGTAGAAGCCGATTGGCTGCGTGAAAGAAAAATTGCGTGTAGTAGAGAGACAAGAGAGAGGAGCGAGGGCGCGCGCATCCTTTTGACGTCGAGCGAGAACGTGTAATTACATACAGACGCCCCGGCGCTTACTCCCCTCAAAGCCCTCCCTCTCCAGCCTCTCTCGTCCAGCTATTTACCAGGGATGCTGGCGCGCGAGTTATTTACAATTTTCGCTTTGTCAACTAGGAATTCACGTAGAGACGGAGAGAGATATAGAGTTGAGGAGGGGGAAGAGAGAAAGGGCCTTAGATGCTTGGCTAGCTGGCCAATTGCGTGACGCGCGTTACACGGCCGAGGGCGTTTAATTGAATAATTAGGTGGCAGCTACTGTCGCAGAATGATGATGCCCGTGCGTGGTATGCGCGCTGGGTTGCAACTACAGGGGACGACGACGCGCGCTTGCAAAATTTCGACAAAGGTGCGCGCTACAGCCGAGGCTTCTGCTATTCTCAACGACTGTTGTGCCGCTAATTAATAATGGCGTCTCTTTATGGGCCCCTCGAGATAAGAGTGGGGGGGGGCCTGGTAATAAGAGAGATAATGGTCGATTCGACTCTTCTCGGTATAATGTTGGGAGAAAATTTTAAAGAGCTTCACGAGCCTCGAGTAAATCGTTAGCGTTTCGGAGAAGAAGCAGGAGGAAACGTTGTTTTACGATGATTCCTTTTTTTTTCCTGCTTTTTCATTTTCTTGGGAGGAGAGGGGGGACTGGGTAATTTTGTTGCGCGCGCGCAAAACTCTTACTTTGGAATAAGGAAAATTACGGAACGTGTTTTATATTATGTGTATTACAGGTGTTGCATGTGACGGCCAAGATGGTAAGTAGGGAAATTTAAATTATATACGGTTAATGTCTTTTTTTTCATAAGTACACGCGATGTATATAATTCACGATAAATTATCAATTATGCTCGTTAGATAAGTAAGCATGCCTTTCCTTCGTTTTCTTTCTCTTTTTTTTAACAATTTCGTTTTCTCGGAAAAGCCGCATTTATTCAGCTTTCTATTGTCTTTCTATTTGAACATCCACCGCCTGCTAATTCATTCTTTTCTCTCACGCTTGGTAATGGAAGAGCTGTAAATAAAAACAGATTGTCGCGGCGCGTTGGATAAGCACACACACATACACAAACACATATTTAAGAGTTCAAGGTACGAGAATCCTGGGAATGAAATTCTGTTTGTGAATTCAAGCGGATTGTGCGCTCTTTCCGCCCACGATGTACTTATCCATTTTTGCCCCGAAGCAAAAAGTCGAGCGCCATTAACAATTACGTTGGTTTAGATTCAATAATAACCACGTTAAAATTCGAAGCTGTACAATTGGTATATTGAACATATCGAGATTCTAAGTGACACAATAAATATTTCGTTTTCTTTATTGCATTTTAACGTTCTTAACAATTTGGCTATCGATACGAAAAAAGGAGCGAAAGAGGGATAGCTTGAGCTTTTATTTACGCGCCTTTCTGAAATGTATGAAAAATAAAATAAATAATGAAATTGCCGTTGCGAACGACGGAATAACAAATAAAAAAGAGAGGAAATCTGGCCCAGTCCCGAAATCAAGTGAAACTGAGATCGATAAAAAACAATGCATTGCAAATCGTTTAATTTATGAATGCAGATCATTCACTCGCCTCTCGCGAAACTCAACTCTCTATGTCGTTTTTCTGTTGTTTTTTCCCTCTCTCGTCTCGGTGTGTGTTTTTCGGTACTACGGCTGTGAATGATTTATTTGGGGAAATTATTTTTCGAATTCGTGACGAGATACGCACGCCGGAAATAAATATAAATTGGCTTTATACTGATGGACAAATATCACCGACGTAAACTTGTTTCTTTTGTAAATTTGACAAGGTAAGGCTGAAAACGTATTGTCCGGTTGTTATAACGATACTGCGGAGAAGCTTACAATGACCTATTTGAACGTAGAACAAAAAAAAATTGAGAATACTTGAATGAAATTGTATCGATAAATATGCCAAGAAATACTTCCCAATAATTAATACGTGTTATATATCGCTCTCGTCGGAAAGTAATTTAATTAGCTTCGAGTATTGCAAAATATTATGCAAAAAGCGTATAGTTTATAATAGAAGTTAAGAGCCGCTAAAAAAAATAAAGCAAAAACGGACCTCGACGACTGCAAGTTGAAAGTAAAAAAGAAAAAAATACAACCGAAGCAGAATGGCGGAATACCAAGAGAGAAAAAAGGGGGAAGTATAACGACGTACACATAGCAACATTGTTCGGATGCTTAATTAATTTATCGACTTCCACGTTCCTAATTAACGAATCGCTCTCTTCTCTCTCGCGAGAGAGCTCAATAAAGTATACACGAGGTTAAAAGCCTCGAACGAGTAATTTTAAAACGTTCTAAAAATAACGCCGGCGGAAAATCAAGAGCCTCCCCCCCCCCCCAATAAGAGCCCGAACAACATTGAAACCCGAGTACTTTTCAAACTTTCAAATGACTTTATCATTTCATCATCTTCCCAAAATAAACATCAATCAGTTTCAATTTCCCCACCAACGCGAATCCAGCTTTGAAAACCTTATTTCCAACCATAACATTTAATTATCGAGCGAGCCTCCCAAATGGAATTCCATCTCTCTCTCTTTTAGTGCATACATACCGTACAATAATATCATACGTTCCATCTGACCGAAATGAATTCAAACAAAGCCATTGCAAAAGCCGAACCATCCTGCCGCAACCCCCCCCGAGGCACAGTCGTAAATCCTCTTAATAATTATCGCGCACCAGCTGACCTCTCCAGCGCGTGAGCTTTCGCAATTGTCAAGATGAAATCCCGGCGGTACTGGAAGGGCAGAAAAAGAAAACGAGGAAACGCGAATCGAGAGGGAGGAAAAGCAGAGCGTCGCATCCGTAAGTCCCCGATTTTCCGCGGCTGCGCGCGTATAATTGCGCTAAGCTAGAGCTGCGAAAAAAAGCGCCAGCCGGAAGGAGGGGAAGCAAGCCGAGTAGAGAGGGGAGACATTGCGGTCGGATGAGGCGCGACGCCGCGATTTCCCACGTTCCTCTCGTCCGGCCTCCTCCTCCCGATCTCTCCCACTCAGGCTGCGGATGTGCGTGCGCACGCTGAGAAAAATGCTCTCGCTTTTATCCGCAACAAGGTGAAATACACTCCGCAGCGCGTGCACCACTCGTTATCATCGTACACCCGGAATAGCTGTCCTCTCCTTTCGAGCTTTCGTCCACGTATGAGCTACGTTCTTTCGGCTATCGGCGCATCTCTCGCGGCGCCTTTTTTCCCCAACTCACTCCCCCCCCTGCATTGTCGCTACGTGCCTTGGCTCTTTCCTGCGTCAGCTCACGTAGCTCTGGCCTCTTTTTCTTTTCGCAGAGCTTCTCTGTTTCCGCTCTTTATATCTCTGTTCTCTCTCTCATTCTTTGTTGCGGATTTTTCTCTGTGCGCACACCCAGGCTGATTCGCATCAAACGAATTTTTTAATTGCTACGCTCGGAGAACACGTATTGATTTGACATTGTATTCCGCATGAATTTTGTGCATAATTTGACTGTCGCGTCGCATTATATTCTCGCTAAATTTTATACTTTAAACGTACATTTCATCTGGATCACTGAAAAATGATATTTATTATCCTGCCATACGATAACAAACAGTATGGATATGTTCGATTATAATTATACGCACAGTATCGGATCTATAATAACTTCGTCTTTCGCTGCAAGCCGTATCCAGCTTATTGAATTTCCAAAATAAAAGTAGCGCTTTTGTGAAAGCTCGTAATGGCCAGGATATAAAGTTTCCCTCCGAACAATGTATTTTCCAGCAAATCACCTGCGTTGTCAAAGGCTCCGCCTCGAAAATAAGTAATCAATGTCAAAAGCCGGTACAATCGTAAAGCCAAACACACTCGATAGATGCCTATACATTCCAGCTTTCCCACGCCGTTACAAAATCGAATTACTCGCATTAACCGTCGACAGCGATTATATTCACAATCAACACCAATCACTCTCGAGCACTTACGTAATTCCTATCCATCAACGCACACCTTTACATTCAATTCACGACACTTCCCAAAAAAAGTGCCCAACCGATTTTTAAGATCGGCAACGATCGCACACCATTGATCATGCGAGAGCGAAAAAAAAAGATAAGAGAGACACGGAGGCAGGATGTCCCGGCACGACTAAACGAGCTTTGAATCCGTAGCCCCCGAACAGTCGGCTCTCATAAATTGCGCGAGCACAAGCGAGGGCCGAGAGTGAAATTGTGTAAGGCGGTTTCTAGGTCGGAAATTACATCTGAGCGTGTCCAATTGTGCGCTACAGACAATGATTTCCCACCTCCTCTTCCTCTCTCTCTCTTTTCATCTCGTTCTCTTTTGCTTCTACACACACAGCGTGTTAAAGATGTCAAGCGTATATACACAGTGCGTATTTCGTTATCTCTATGCGTTTCTCTCTTTTACCCATAACATTTGTTTATAATTTAATTCCCTTGAAATTCTTACGGCTCTATCCAATTCCTCTAGTCTAGCGCGTGTACTCTCATTAAAACGCAGCTGTTTACCTTCTTAGCTCGAGAAACTTAACCTCGGTGCGCGTACCGAGCGATGTTTGAATAAACCACCTCGGCAAACAAGCAAACAAACAAACATAAAATTAATCTCGAGAG
Source organism: Anagyrus pseudococci (assembly GCA_030522585.1). Taxonomy (NCBI): domain Eukaryota; kingdom Metazoa; phylum Arthropoda; class Insecta; order Hymenoptera; family Encyrtidae; genus Anagyrus; species Anagyrus pseudococci. The sequence goes on from JAPYYQ010001800.1 coordinate 27,847, forward strand.
AGAGAGAAGTCAATTCAACGTCGATCGGCTAATCGCGAGGAGGAGAAGCTGCAAAAAGCTATACACACACGCCAAACGCGACTAGCCAACTCGCGCTAATTTCTAAGCGCCATGGCCGGGGCCTTCAAAGGATTATCCGTGTTTGGCCGGCGCCACCGATGGCTCTCGGATGCTGCTCGAACACACTTCCTCTCCTCGCCCCAACCCCTTGTCCCTGTGTCGCTCGGTACGGCTTACGCGAAGGATTTTAAACGGCAATTACGGCCGCCTAATTTCGCAAGATTGGGCGCGCGTGATCGCGTTCGATATATCCGGCTACAGGCCAAGGGATGCGTTCAACGAGGGGGTGGGGGCGGAGGGCATTAAGCCCAGCTGTCGCGGCCACGCATTGCTTCTGCGGCGGACAGGCTGCCTGCATTATGCGCGTGTAGCTAATGGACGGCAAGCGTGCTGCTGTGCGTATACGTGCTATTTAGCGGTGTCGCCTGCGTGCCCGTCGTTGGGCAATTTTTGACGCAACGCTATAGATACAAAATCTAGCTGAGTTTGCACCGAAAGTGCGGAAGCGACAGAGAAGTTGAGAGAGAGTCGAGGATAATTTTGGGATACTAAACGCGAGCGCTGATAGGGGGAGGGCGTTTGTGCTGGTATAGTTGCGGTTGGGGGCTGAGGCATATATTGAGTAATGACATTTTCGCATGTCGCCGAGATGGGTAGAGAGAGAGAGCGTTATAGCGATGACGGGAGGGGCGGCATACTCGTCGCCCCGGCGAAATGCAAAATAAAGCTCTTGAGCGGCAAAGAGAGGCAGCGGCAGGCGCATTTCTCCAGGCGGTATTATCAAAGTTAAATTTGATTCCCGCTGGCTTCTTCGGGGCCTCGCGTGTGCTAAGCCAGTCAGAAGTTCGCGAGAGAGAGCGCGCCGGGCGACTTACCCCACCCCCTCCGGCCCTCCACTCCCCTACCACTTTCACGACAATGACGTGCAACGGCTCAGGCGAAACGTCGCTAATGGGCCGCGCGAAACTTCCTCGAATGTGAGAGATGGAATCTCTTTGTCTCTCTCTCTCTTCAACCTTTTCCGAGACTTGGGCGGCAAAAGAAAGTTGCGACTCTGTTTCGGCAGAAGTGTCATAAGCGCGTATTGCCTCTTTCAGCTGCGCGCTTTCTGCATGAGCGCGAGGCAACGGTAGAGAGGGGCTATTGGACTCGAGTGTTTCGTCAAGTGCTCCACCGGGCCGGAGGTGGGGGGCTTTCTCGGCGAGTTCGCCGTTTATTTCGAGGAGCGAAGATGCGCTTGAATTGCCGCCGATGGGATTTTAGCGCGAAGAAATGAACGCGGCAGGCAGCTGTACCGAGTTACCAATGCAATTGCGGCGATTAACAATTGGGAGGGGGGAAAGGGAGGTAGAAACTTTTTACCGAGGAGAGGAGAGGGGAGGAAAGTAATATCGAGGTAAAGAGAAGCTCTCTTTTTTTCGTTCGACGATGCGTAAATAATAAATTTCTGGAAAATGTGGGTGGGTGTACGTGTGTGTGTGTTTGACTTTTTGTTGAATATTTGGCGAGAGATGAAAAGCGGTTTTCGGATGGAGAAATATCGAAAGAAGTTTCGAAGCTATTTTTCCTGAACAAATATCGACGATTTTCGCGATATGAGGTAAAACGTATACGGACGGAATAAGATGCGCGCGGGGCTTTCTATGCTGGCACGGAGGGAAATTCGAAATATTGAGGTATTAAAAGCAGTTTTAACCAATTTTGAGAAAATTTTGAAACTTTTTCAAAAAATGTTTTTATTCGACAATCATTTATGCATTAACCACCTTTTAAAAAAATAATTAAATTTGACGTCATTAACTTTTCTTAATAAAAATAAAAATGAAGGAGCCGAGAAAAGAAAGTGTACAGCCGAAATCACGTCTCCTAACGCAAAGTTTTCAAAATCGAGCTAAAGTCTTTGCAAAGTGCTGAAGGGCGACAGCAGAGTGCGGAGGGGCGAGGAGAGCTTATAGGGAGAACGGCAGCGGGGACAGTCGCGAATGGCATCGTTGTAGCGAAGTGTAAGGAGAGAAAAAGAAAAGCGCAAGAGTCTTTCCGAGACAGCTTGCGAGAGGAGGGGGGGAGGTGAGGGTCGTTGCGCGTTGTCGCAGGGGCGAATCTTTTCTCAAATTGAGAATTATTGATATGGGACACCTAAATGCGGCCATTCTCTTGCGCACTGCGACACGCCGGGCCGCGTGTAAAATTCAACATGTTATGCGCCGCCCAGCCTCTTTCTTGGCGATATCCCCCCCCCTTCCCCGGGGTTTGCCTTGCCGTTCCGCTAACTTTTTCTCGTAACATGAAATATTTCGAGGCCGTTGCCTACTCCCCTTCTACCTCGTGCAAGAGGAGGGAAACTTTTAATATTTCACGCTGATTTCCCTGGCTGTACGCGGGAATAGATACATCCGAGTCGAATTCCGCTTTGTTTATTTCGAATTTTGCAATCAACTTTCCAACGAGAAGCTTTAATAAGACGCTGCAGCGTAATTTCAGCGTTCTTAAGTTTTTTTTTCGTACCTCCTCCACCGCCTCTTCGTTTTGTTTAACAACACACCGTTTCTACGCATTCTGCTTACTCTCTCGACTGGAATGGTTTCTCAGTTGTAACGCTTTACTTCACTCGCTGAATTCATTTATCTCAAGAGATCGACGTATTATTAAAACAAATGAAAAAAAAGCGCCGAATAAACGGAAACGCTGCGCGCTGGAGGAACAGAAAAAAAGGAGAACGGTGCTGCGGAATGCCGCGAGGAAATATAAAAAATTAGGTTACCAGCCGACTGTAACTACAAGCAGCATTGCTACTTATAATAATTTAAATTATATGCTTTAAGCAAATTTTCAGAAGGGAAAATTATTCACAATTATCAATTAGATGATTACAATTATTCGAGAGAGCCAAACAGACAATCTATCAGAAAGCATCAATTTCATCATTAGCGTCTTTTTCCCTTCTTGAAAAGTCAAAAGATAACATCGCCCGGAACGAAAAAGTGGACGACTCAAATGCCTCGCGAAAAACCATCACTGTTCACAATCTCGCCGCGAAAAAGCATATTTCGTTATTTTCCCTCGAATAATCGTCCTTTTCACAATCTCGCCGCGAATAAACATACCTTCTCTTTCTTCAAATCTAATGTATTCAAAAGCTGATAGGAAAACGTTTTTTGTTTATATTCACTATTATCCCTTCATTATTGTAATTGTATTTAAATTATATGACTCCCTGGCATTGGTTGTGTATTTTCTATCACAATTTCTTTTACATTTGATTCGAAAAGTACGTTTATTCGCTAGGAAATTGAAGTATAATAGTTGTTCGCGGCAAACCCTTGAACCGGAATGGTTATTCGCGGAAGTTTGAACTGTAGGTAGCACTTTTTGGAGACTGATTTGAACAGTCTTCTTTTTCACTGGAGGCGACGATATTAACATTTGAAAAAAGTTGAATTGAAGGTCGTCTGATTTTGTAGATTACATGACCAAACTGATTACTTAAAAATATGATAAGAACAGCTGACGTATAAAACTGTACTTTTAAAGATCAGATAAAACACATTTTACCTAAAAATCAGATAAATCAAATTTTATCATGAATACGTTTTTAAATTATCCAAATGATAGATTAAGTTTTAGATAAGCTTACCTCTTTCATGGGAAACTGCCAATTCTTATCAAAAATCGCCTCTTGCATAAATTAATCTATTACGATAAAAAATTGGCTATAAGTACTCGAACTAAGTTTCGAGAACTTATTCCAATACTAATTCTTGCAAAGTTGTATTCTAATAAATAAAGGTACGTTAAACATACACTTCATACTTTTAAAAAAATTTAATCAATTTTGCTTTCTCAAAGAGAAAGCTTTGTAACGGTGAAAAAATTCGATCGAGTAATTTTGCGATATTGTTTACGTTTTGAATGTCCCTGAACAAGAAAATAATATTTTTAGAAAATGTCTGTGTGTGCGTGTGCGCGTGAGTGTAACGCTTTTCATTGTAACGCGATAACTCAAACGTAAAAAAAAGATATCGACTTGAAATTCGGTACACTTACTCATTATGTATTCCTGAAGAACTTATTAGACTTTTTACTACTTAAACTATTTAGGGGTTACGTCGACGCTCCTAACGAAAATCAATCCTTTTCGTATTCCACGCGAAAATCAATCGATTTCGTGAGTTTGCCGCGAAGAACAATCGATTTCGAAAACAAAAATGATCGCCTTCATATATAAACAACTTATGCTTAAAATTTTTCATCGATTTTTGGCTCTAATATAGAGAAGGGCTTACTTTATTGAAAGCTTTTTTCACAAAACTCTATCCAATCGGTAGGGCGTACTATTTAAGGAGGCTCCCTAGTGTAGGTGTTCTCAACTAATGTGTTAGAGACAATAAGAAGTTCGAATCGAACTTCAAATAAAAATGCTTTCGAAGGCGTTTCTAGGTGGTGACTCTCTTTTATTTACACTCACACAGTTAAAAGTTTATAATAAATACAATACAATTGATTATGCAAATATTGAGGCGAGATACCGCTTAGGGGCGACACGAAATATGAGGAAGAAGCCGCTCGATAGGGCCGAGACATCGCGTGTGTCCGGTGAGCTCGCGCGCCAAACTCCGAGTGGTTACCGGGGGAAATCGGGCCCTATGTAAGGCCAGGCATGAGTCCCACGCGGCGCTCTTCGCAGAGAATTTGCTAGAATATTTAGCAACTGTTATCAGCATTAAAAAAACAAGTTTTTACGTTCAATTCGCCAATACACTGAAAATTATTGACGGATTGATTTAAAAAACATTAGAGGTTTTGTTCAAGTAGCCTAGTGACCAACAGTGCTGTAACAAAAGAAAGAATGTTTTTATTTATGCATATAGTGATATGCATAAATAAATGATTGCGAAATAGTGATACGGCGTCGCGCGGACGACCGCGTTTTATTGCACATATTTATCAATAACTTTTAAAATCAGTCGTCAAGCTATCCTTTTTAAACTGCTAATCTATTCAGAATTAAAAAATCTTTCAAACGCAACAAGTTTCAACCAATTACATGATTTTATCCTTGGTCAATTTTGAGAAAGAAAATAAAAAATATAATTACTATGTATTTTTCCATAAGAGATACATTTTTTCACTTTCTTTCTCAAAATTGACTGAGAATAGATATTAAGACGTATTAAGTAGGAATATTTTAATTTTGTTTTAGATAAAAAATGATGAAGGTACGTGTTCATTTGCATCGTTTTTTTAGCTGTACTGTGCTCATCAGTAAACGTAAGACATTTTCTATTAGAACAAATATGTTTATATATTATTTAAAAAAAGTTTATTATTAAACATCTTTTATTAATGTTTCAGGGAGATGTACCAAATGTGAGTAACCTTCTTAACATTATTGTAAAATTAAATTTTAAACTTAGTAAAACATTTACAAATACATATTACTAATATATTAAAACTAATCGTTTTAGCTTAAATGTGAAAACATAGTTAATTACTGTCTGGTTAGAGTGAAGAATAATGTTGAATCACAGGACTACACAGATTGTGTAGTAAGTTTTGAATTTTTCTTGAATCCATTCAAGTCTCTTACAATTACTAATATTTAATTATTTTTTAGACTGGTCTTACAAATGAACTAAAATGCTAAAAGCATGGACAATAGAGAAATAAAAAATGAGTGTTGTTTGATTCGTAGAAAATATCGAGTAACGGTTAATTTAAATAACATTTTACTGTTAGTATCTTCCAACGAAAAGACGTCATTAATAAAAGTGAAATAACCCACAAAAATATTACATTTTTACATAAGAACCTATGTCTCCTTTTATTACTTCATCCTTTAAGAATATTCAATTTAATTTTTGCAAACTATTATCAATAAGTTTTTTTTATAATTACTTAACATTTTGTAACGACAAACTGTTTCAGAGATATTACAAATTCATTTTTGTTTTAATCTTTAAAAAAAAAATTATGTCAGATTATAAAGAATTAACATTCGACTTAAGGAGAAACTAGGGATTAGATCTTTTTGTACAGTCTGATAATTATATTAGTTTGCATATTGCTGAACGTACCTTATCTAAGAACGTTATGTTCGTTAACTCATCATTTGTCAATTTTGTAACTAAAAAGAAAAAAATGGCAAGATAAGTAATACTTATTTATTATTTTTATTAGTAAAGATATTCATGTTTACCGATTTCAATGGATGAATTTAATTCAAAATACAAAAAAAATTAATTATAACAAGATCACTAAACTCTTCGTTAATTTTTTTAACTTCTTATGTTGGTTGTCGACCTAAGCGCGAGTAATCGTACTTGTAGATAACGATGCCACCTGTAGCCACAAACTATCGCGTTGTCAGATTACTTTTTTGTTCTACGCAGTGTTCGTATTTTCAGTAGAATTTTCTACTTAGTATAGATACTACTGAGTAGAAAATTCTACTGAAAATACGAACACTGGTTCTACGAACAATTTGATTCAATCCAAAATCATTGGGCTTTATCGTTTGATATTTAAGCTGTTTAACAAATTAATTAAAATTCATGTCTGGAAAACTTGTTATCGACGATGGCGTAATTATCGGATCTGAAGTAGCTACGATCCCGCAAAAAAACGTTCACAATACTATTTTTTTCCACAAACACCTAAATAGAATGGGTTAAACCCAGTTTTTTTTTACGATAGCGAAAAGCGAGCGCGGATAATGAAGAAAATGGGCTTTTTTAAAATCTAAAAGTTTACCTCAAATAGTTAATCATTTCGATAAAAGTACGTGACGAACAATGAGGAAATAATGAAGCGTTTAACATTGAAAATGTAGCGGGATTTCGCTTTAGTCCGTCTCAAGCAATAGTTGAGTACATAAGAAACGGCAAGCTTATTTTTTACGCATTAATTTATTTAAAATAAACACACGATAAATTTTGCGTTGATAACAATGTTTACCCATCGCATTAGCCGCTGAGAACGTTTCAATTTTCGAAGGGATTCGAATTGTTTTTTTTTTCTAAAATCTACAAGTAAGTATTTTTAAAACACGAGATTCGCGTATCAATGTAGGTCAAACTGTGAATAAAAAAATCATTTCTATTCATGAATTTGTATTAATCACTAAAAAAATTTCTCGTTACTGCTTTTGGCTCGTGCAAATCCTGTCATCAGGCGTTTAATATATTGAAACAATTTGATATTACCATGAAGGTATACTTGCTCAGTGTTTCTTTCTACGATAAGCTTGGTTTTATGCCGTTACACTGAAAAAAATTTGGCTTATATACTTAGCTCAGAGTAACAACAGCACACCATCAAAGCGTAGTCCACGCGCCGAAACAACACTAGCTGCACGCGGAAACAGAGTAGCTGTTGATAAAAACAAAGAGTGTGCCCCTCGACCTCTAATTCGGGCACATTTTTTGCACCACACATGGTGTTATTTCTACACCACCCGTGGTGATTTTTATTCATACTAACGCATGGTGTTGTTTTACCTTGACGCGTAGCGTTAAAACTAGATTGCTATGGAGTAGAATCAAAACCTCACCATTGTGGTCGAAGCAGAGCGCCACAAGTGGTGCAATATAGCACCAATGTTGGTGCAAATTAGCTTCGGCTAACAGTGGTGCCACCAGAACACCATAGTTTTTTCAGTGTAATTATTACCAACTGAGCGGTGCGGAGAGAGAGAAAGAGAGAGAGAGAGAGAGAGAGAGAGAGAGAGAGAGAGAGAGAGAGAGAGAGAGAGAGAGAGAGAGCAGATGTCAGAGACAATTATTGACGTTCGCTCGTTGGTAGCCTTTCTCCCTCTTTCCGACTAATCAAAACGTTTTCTTGTGCCATCACCGGAGGGAAGAAGCTTCGAGTTTAGAGGCAACGGACTGGTCTCGAGCTTGCAGTACCGCCTATTTGCCAACTTGGCGAGGGAAGGGAGGAGGTTGATGCCTCGGAAGGCTTCTCTCGGCAAGCGCAGAGAGCCATTAGCGCTGGCTCGACGAGCTTTTTATTGGCGACGATCTTACGCGGCGTCTTGAAATTCTCGTTAATTCGCAAGAGAGCCTGGGAGAGAAGCCGAGGTTACTTTTTCCACGATCGAGCCACGGGAGCCGGCTGAGTTAACCTCGGGTGGATTGACCCTTCTGGTTAACGATTGTCACGTCGATATCGACGGCCAGAATAGAAACTCCATTTTCTTTGTCGCCCCCTGCCCAACCAAGCTCTATCGGACTTCTTTTTTCCCTTTCTTTGTCTCGAATCCTCCGTGTTTGTTGGGAGTTGATGTTTACTTTGAGAAATTTCTAGACAATTGTTTGTGGGCCGTTGTAATTTCAAATGCAATTAATTGCGAATATCTATTTGACTTTTTTGATACAAATAAATAAAGTAATATATAAATTCCGAAGGAAAATAGAAAATGATAAAAAAAAGAGAAAGGAAGGAATCGTCGGGGAAATATATTCATTCATGCGCATAGTCGCGGAAGAGTGGAAAAAGTAGAGGGTGGAAGGAAGGGGGAGAAAGAGCCTGACGATTTGCAAACATCGATCGGGCATTCATTCGCTCGATGCATTGCGTTTTATCGATTATACACACCTTTCGGGCAAGCAGTAGGAGGAAAAAGAGGAAGCAAAACAGAGGGAGAAAAGAGAGAGAGAGACGAATGCGAGCACTCGCCTAGCGTTCGAGAGAGAATAAACGCAAGGATACAGGAATAGCTTGTGGTTCGGATGAGAAAACAACGGAAGAGAAAATACGAGGAAAATAGGGCGAGGAGGAAGAGGAGGACGAGGAGGGATTGAAAACGGGAGGAAAAACGAAGGAAATGGAGAGAAGTGGAATTGATTGATTACGGAAGGAGAAATCAGATTGATGCGGGCAGGAGTATATAATCAATGAAAGGAAAGTTGGTAATCGCTGTGATATATATACGCTGGCTGGAGTAAATGAACGAGTCTCGAGAAACAAAGGTGCAGGCAGTTGATTTGTCGGAATCTTGGAATTTCGGCTGATGTTGAATTTATTACATGTGCGTATAAATGACGAAAGTCTGGCGAAACCGTTTCAGCGACTTTTGTATTTATCCTCATTTTTTTTAGGGGGGGAGGAGGGGTTACGAGCCGGAGACCTCGAGACGTTTTACTTCTATGCAAAGCTGATCAACCAGCATTTTTCATTGTGAACCAAAAACGACGTTACCAATCGAGTAAGAAAATCAACTACGCGCGTATATGTACACGATACTTGCAGTCTGAAAGACAAAAAAAAAAGAAGAAACACCCTCGAAGCAAACAAAAGAAGAGTGGTAGGAAAAATAACCCAGACTCAAAATAAACCTCGAATAAACGTAGAAGATACTAAATATTTAGCAACCGGCCGAGTGAGAAAGAGGCGAGTGTGTGTGTGCAGGGGGAGTTTGGTATGAAGTGTTCGGAAAGCTACATAAAGCAAACGAGGAAAAAGCCAAGCGAAAGACGCGAAATGAAGAATAAAAAAAAAAGAGTCGCGCACAGCGAGAGACAGAGAAGAAGCGAGTTTAGATAGCCGGAGAAGGGAGGGCCGGGTGGCAAAGGGGGAGAGTTAGCACCGGAATAGCACGGCGGCAGTAACTAACGACCAGTCGATTCATGCGAGCGTATATATACGAGTCGGAAGAAAAAAATAGCGAACGCGGACTTTCGCGCCCACACACCGCAGCGTATTGATCAGCTCTTCTCTCTCTGCTTTGCTTCTCCCTTTCCGACCTGCCTACCCCCAGCTTTTTTATTCTCGCATTTTCATTTTTACTTTTTTTCCTGTTTTTTCTGCCACTCGCAAATGCGCGTGATGCTGGAGAAAAAAAGAAACGCGGAACGAGGAAAGGCTCGTCTCTTTACGCTGATTACTCGACGTGAAGATTTTTGGAGTCGCGATGAATGGACGCAGTTACAGTCGGATGCTAGTCTCGGTGTGCGCGGATTTTGCTTTTTTATTCTGTACCACCTGGCGTTGGGAAGAATGGCCGTCTACAGTGGAAGGGCATTAGCTGTATTAATGCTCGAGTATTTATTAGACGTAATTCAAGTGGTATGTAAATGTTGGATTAGAGTTTTTCCATTTAATTTGCTTAATAGACTCTGCAACAAAATTCTCACATCTAATTTTCTTTTTACTTTGCTATTACATTGAATAACTACAATATTATTATTATTATAATTATTATTATTATTATTATTATTATTATTATTATTATCGTCATTATTTTAATAAACAAATTAAAAATATCATCAATAATCGACGAATTATCCGTTCAACAATTCATTGAACCGCACAAGTGATATTAATATTACGGCCAGACAATACAATTTCGTATCAAAAAAGCTTTAAATAAAAATAAACCAGAAGACCATTGGTAATTAAACGATAACGCCGGCCAAAAGTCGTTAGAAAAGGAAAAAAACTGTCCCCCGAGTAAGAAAAACAAATAAAATCACAAGCCCAAGATAGACGATAATCCGGCGAGCATCAGCAAACAAGAGCGTTGCGCACCGCTGGCGCACCACATACAACGTCGAGAAAAATCGTCCAAACAACGTCACTTTAACGGCCCTAGTAACCAGTCGTTAAAAGAACGTTAAGACCGCCGAGGCTCGAATGTGCGACTTGCGCGAGCGAGCAAAGACAGAGAGACTGACACTTGCTTTCGCTCGCAGGAGCAAGCGGCAATCGATGCCCACCTCTACCCTTCGCAGCGCGATAAAAGAACGTAGTTGCGAGTCTGGCAGGCGAGGGCACCAACCGGGGGCAATTAATCAAAGATTGTTTGCCGAGGCAACGGCCTTTATTGCCTCCCCGAGCTACTTCGCCACTATCTCTCGCGACTTGTGTTTCTTTTTTGCCGCGTTCGCTCTCGCTCTTGAAAAGAGAGCTTTCCCCGCGTCAAACGAGAGCCGATCTCCACCGCCGCCCGCATGCTTCGCGTTTTACCTTTAGCGAGCGGGACAAAAGAGACTTGAGATTTATAAGCAATTTTTTTTTAAACGCGTGCGCAGTTCGAGTTGACAGTTTATGGAGCGAAGAGTATATCTCGCTGCGAGACTCTTGCGAGAATGGAAGGACGTGAGTTGCCTTTGGAAGATATATGGTTTTTTTAATTATCGGCATTGAAGCGTCGAAACTTGCCTCTTCGTAAATTTACGACCTCGATATGCAAAGCTAGACTGTCGCAATAGAAAACTAGAATTCTTTTCCAAATCCGCATCCCGTGTATAATAACATACTTAAGAAATAACAAGGAACAAGAAAAAATCTAGTTCAACCCGCAATGACTCGGCACGGCATATTAAAAAAAAGAAAGAAAGAAAGAAAAAGGAAAAAATCCAGAGCCGCACACGCGGTACAAGTTTAAGTCGTCGAGCCAATCCAAAAAGCGGCGCAACCCCTCTTCTGCCTAGTCGAATAATGTCGAACGGCAACTGCAGTGCAGAGAGGCTAAGAGAGAGAGAGAGAGAGAGAGAGAGAGAGAGAGAGAGAGAGAGATAGAGAGAGAGAGAGATAGAGAGAGAGAGAGAGAGAGAGGTAATGTAGCCACAGTATAGGGAGGAGGGTCAGGTGCGCAGATCCGGCCCCGCGAGGAATAAGGAGTGCGGTCCTCCGCGACCCCGTTACACTACTACGGTTCGTTCTCTCTCTCTCTCTCTCTCTCTCTCTCTCTCTCTCTCTCGGAGTCTCTTCGCGCGTACGCCCCGAGCCCGTTAAAATTTAAGTCCAACGCGGCTGGCTTGTATCTCTCCTCGGCTCCTGCTATGCATACAGGCTACGGGGGCTAGGGAAGCTGAAATGAGGGAATGGAAACGGCCCCCCTGTTAACAATGCACCGCGTTGGCGCTTCCTGAGATTGCGCCAGCATCCACTCGTTCTAATTAAGATTAATGAGGAGTTGGTTAATTGCGTGTGTGGCTGTGTGCGCGCGCGTTGGATTTGTAGTCGTCAATAAAAAAATAATTAAAGACTTTTATTTCTTTGATAAACAATCTTTATTGTGTCCTAACAATTTTCAGGTTTGGAGTCGAAACTATAAGCATGTCTTTCTCTTTTTGTGGTTAAAATTGGTCTGGCACCTTCGATATTGATGCCGCAGGCTTAAATTAAAACGCTCGCAATTTGTTATCTCGTACATCTTCTCGCTGCTTCTCGCAAATTCTACTATAGATTAAAGATTTGAATAGTACGAGGTAGACACACTGGGTAAGGTTTAATTGTTTTCGTTTCGCTCTCTGTAATGCCCTATTGCTGGTGACGATGAAATACGTACCGTGAATATTGTTTCCGGGATGAATATTAGACCGTGATGATTAATTAAAACGATGGAAGACGAGCATTGATTTTTCGACGGAGGAAATTTACCTGAAACATAAAAGAAATGATAGTTTAGTTTCACTATATCCTCTTTTCTTATAAAAAATATTATCAAGAGATTTTAATGATCATTGATACGCATCAAACTCTATTTTCTCACGTAATACATCAATAACGCCTTTAAGTTACTTTCCCCGATAAAAATTCTACACCGTCGAGCAAGACAATCGATTCCATCGGAACGACAGAGAGTCTAAGGTAACAGCGCGTCAGCCAGGACCTTCCAACAAGCGCAACATTACACTCAGCAGCAGTTACCTTGTGCCCCATCCTTGCCATTCTTCTGGCTTCTTTTCCCTTCAGCCTCAGCCTCTCTACCCTCCTCTCTCCCGTAAGCGCACGTGCTCATCCACTGGTTCACCTTGGACAGCAGCGTTCTCTACCCAATGCTACCGAGCTCTTCGGGCTTATCTTGCGTACGATCCTCTGCGTATGTGCAGCCCGTGTACTCTCCTGCCCAAGTGCCAACTCCCGTCGACGGACTGACTCGCGCACAGCTGGTGTCCGAAGCTAGCAGGATCATTAGATACTAAATATCACAGGTCCGCGTCGGAGACTCAACTGTAGCATTCAGAACGCTACTTACACAGGATAAGAGTAAATTATAGAGGCTTATACGCGCGGTACCAGTGATATGGTTATTAAAGGTAGGATGTGGAAAAGTTCCTCACCCCTCTTTTTTTTTGGGAAACGTAACACCTTTCAAAATCCAAGTTAGCCTGAATAAAATCAATATTCCGAAAGCTTTACGTTACCTTTTCGGTAATCCTGCCTATAGAGAGAGGAAAAAAAACGGAAATATAAAGCTCTCTTTTTCAAACCGTCGAAATTCCTCCTTTTTTTCCTTTTTTTTACTTTAAGCTATCGGTAACGCAAAACTCCATACCAATAGAAAAACGATCTGAATTCGAAACAATTTAAAGCTGCAGGAAAAAAGTAGAATATCGCCAATAAAATTTATTCGTTCGAAATATACAAATTTAATCGGCAGTCTTTTTTTATTATGTTATGAAGAAGCTTTACAGTGCAAAGAAGCCGCATAAGTCGATAGAAGGTCCTATGGTAAAAAAGTGTTAGTTTCAAGCGAACTGGAATCCACTTTAAAATAGTCAAAATTTCAGTTTGAACTATTTTTTGAGGCACATACGCGATACTCATACAATATTCCAGACAAACTTTTCATATTTTCTCGAGACTTAGCTAAAATTCCCCATTTAGTTACACAATTTATCCCAAAAGGCTCCTAGCAATTAAGCTGAACTTATCGGACGCCAAAACCTTGGTCCAACAAAGCTCATCTTCTGGTGAGCTTACCACATCCTCCCAAATTGAATTTCCCCGGCAATCGATTGTGTGTCTCAAGCGCAAAGTCAAATCGGTGTTCCTCCGTCAAAAGTTAATATAATTAGCGCGTCGCGTACAAGTTGGCCGAGAGCTGGATCAAAGCCCTTGGTAAACAAGCGCGCGCGCTCCCAATCGCGCAAATATTTAATAGCGCGCTAGAGGGAGAGAGAGTGAGCTGTAGCAAGGATAGAGACGTACGTACGGTCAGGCCGGGCTGCGCGTAAGAGAGGACGGTTTCTCATTAGAGTCCCCGGGTAATCCGCGCGTCCCTCCGTCATACAAGCCCTTTGAGAAAAGATTGGATTACAGCGTACAGAGAGAGAGAGAGAGAGAGAGAGAGAGAGAGAGAGAGAGAGAGAGAAAGCGGACGTGGGCACACGCGATTCGAAAATAAGATCAAGGGGCTTAATTTACGCGGGCTGCGGCTGGCACGAGCTCTACCCCTCTCTCTCTCTCCGATCTCGCGTTTCCAAATTCCGTACAGCGTCTGTCTCTGTTCAGTCGCGCGTGCGAATAACAACGATACTCTTGACTTTGTCTTAAACTACGTCGCGTATATAAAGACGGGGGACGGGGGAGAAGGAAGTCGACGGGAAAATTTACGGGAGGGACTAAAAATAAAAAAGGGCAACGGAAGAAACTTGGAAACTTGTTTTTCCGATAATTCTCCAGTCGTTATGGAGTTGATAATTTGATTTGGCGAAAACGTTAAAGCCATTAGCGAAGGGATAATTAAATTTTATTTACTCTCACGTATACGTATATGGGCATGCGCGTGGAGGAGAAAAATAAACTTTTAATTTATTTTTCGATTTCGATGGATTACTTTTTCTCCCTTCGGGGATCACACACACGCACACATTCCATAAGTTTCCACGAGGAAATAGTTTTGCGAAAATCTAAAGCTTCCCTGCGTGAAATATGGTTTGTTTAAACGGAGAATCGTTTAATTGACGAGACGCGTCAGAAAGAAAGCTCCGATAAATTTCACATCCTGCTATAATCCGTTACATCATGCTATACACGTAGAGTCGAGTCAGAGTGTAAAAAAAACTCGCGCACATTTGGCGATACAAAGGTACCGGTTTTATACACGCATGCACGAGAGAGAGAGAGAGAGCCAGTATCTCGCGTGTGAAATATCGTAAGCCGATGACAGTCGAGAGACTGATAGGGGGCGCAAGAGAGCCCGAGAGGAATAATCGTAATTTATGAGGAAGGAGACGAGGTAGAGAGGGAGACGAGTGGGCCGTGTGCTCCGTAAAAACGCGCGCATTGTATTTATTATTGTAGGCGCGAGAGGGAGAGCAGCTTCAGGACACCAGGGCGAGAAGTAGGAGGAGTGGCATAAGTCTGCAGGGGCGCGCGTGTGCGTTGGCTTTTATCGAGGACGACAATGAATCAGGAGTAATTTATACGCGGGCCCAGCGAAATTTAGTTCGCCGGCATCTGCTTTAATGAGGATATATTGTAAAAGGTGTGTCTCGACTAGAGGTGTGACGACGTTGTAAAAAGTCGAGAGATGCAGGCTCGGATTTTATTTATTTATTTATTTATTTATTCAGTTTTACGGGCTAATAGCCCTTTACAAAATATTACAATAATAGCACTAAATTAGGATAACTACACGTGA
>JAPYYQ010001801.1:0-28303 GCA_030522585.1 Anagyrus pseudococci
AAAATCACAAGAATGTCAGTATATCCGAGCACTACTATGGACTATTGTAATTTTTACTAGAATATTTGCAAAAATTATAATATGTGTTTTCTCAGTGTGCGAGGAGGACTGGGGAATGGAAGGTGGCACACACGACAGGAGACGTATACATTAGCGTGCACGCTTGGAAAGCACATGTAACTCGCTTGGAATTGCTGCCTGATTGAGCCTCCCGCGGCGATGCTCTCGTCGCGCGCGCTTTGGCTGAAAGAAAGATAGAGGAGAAAGGGCCCACAAGAGCTCGGAGAAACAGGAACAGGTTGGAATTTGTTTGTGTATGTGTTGTGTGTGTACGGGCAGTGCTTGCCGATGTTCGCTGCTGGGCTTATATGCCCATTCACTCTCCAGAGTTTCTCTACCTTTATCTGTATATTACTTCCAACCTTTGAGCCATCTCGATTTTTTTTACCGATATAATTATTGACATTTAACGGCATTATGCTGTATGTTTAGTTATTTGACATCGTTGGCTTACTAAACCATGTATAGGTACGCGCGCTTTTATTTCATTTTTTTTAAATCAGAGTGCGGTGTCCATTTAATTTCGGAATCTTTAAAAATTCAAAAGTGCGGGAAATCACGAATTTTCACTTCTGTACAGTATAATCACAGTTTTTTTTCTCGACGATTGTTGAATTTAAATTGGAGGTAGTAGTTTGTAACAATTGCAGTTTGCAAAATTAAACGGCAAGCCGTGAGCGGAGAAAGTTGGAATTAAAAAGTCAGAGCGAGCCAGCCAACTCTCCTGCCGTGTAAATATTACAGTACAACCCTAGCGCGTCATTAATTCAAGAGGAGGAACCGGGAGAGAGAGAGAGAGAGAGAGAGAGAGAGAGAGAGAGAGAGAGAGAGAGAGAGAGAGAGAGAGAGAGAGAGAGAGAGAGGAAAGAGGGAGCAGAGCGAGTAGTGCCGTATCTCTCGAACGAGTAAGAGGAAAAAGAGAGTGCATTAAACGAGAGGCCGAAAAAGCGCAAAAATAAAGCCGAGAGAGAGAGAGAGAGAGAGAGAAGTCCAAAAGGGTACAAGGGCTGCCGGGATATCTCATATGTGTATGGCCTCTATAGAGAAGGAAGAAAAAGAATCGCCTTTTCCCTGCCCTTCCTCCCCTTTTATATTTATCGCTGGACAATTTGTCTCAGCTTTGTAATATCTATCATCGGTCTTCTCCAAGCTGATCGCGGCCGCGCATCTCCCTCGGCGGTCCACACACGCACGTACATATACACACACAGCGATTCCGGTCTTTATCTTCCGTCCTCTCTCGTCCATCCTTCTGTTCGCAAGAGAGAGAGAGAGAGAGACCTCTCGATTCGTTTCGTCGGTGCTAATGAGAGCCGGACCCGCCACGCGGCTTTCATCTCTCAAATCGTTTATTAATGCTCGGCCGAAGCGAAACGAAAAAAAAATCCATATAATAGCGTGCACGACGCGCTATCGGGCTTCTTCTCCGAACAAGCAGAAGAGAATACGCGCTGTTGCGTGGATGTAGTGTAAATCATATCTCGAGGTCATATACCGATCTCTCTTTCTCTCCCTGTGTTGAGCCTAAAGGAAAAAATTGCTAGCTGCTCTTACGTATATACGTCGGATTTTCAAAGATTTATACTTGACCGAGTCCGTGAGATCTATTATGCTAAAACTTGCGCTATCGAGCAGTCGCTTGTCGTTGAGTCAGATATGATTGGCTTTTTTTGGCCTTTGTAATATAATTAGGGGACGCTCGAGATTTATAAGCGTTTATTTGCGTCAATTACATTAGTCATCCATCGAGTTTAGATGATTCGAACTCGTTGTGTTTTGATGATTTTTATCGGTTCTACGACGTTCAACTGATTTGAATGAGCAGAAAGTTATAATGATTGATATAATAGAAATATTTAACTACGCGAAATTTTTAAGATTCGTTTCTATACAATTGCTTTTCAACGTTGTTGGAGCGAGATAAGAAGTAATCGTAAAAGTGTCGGTGTGTATGTGTGCAGTCTTGGTAAAGTTGACACATTTGTAAGATCCTTAGAAGGCAGAGAGCTGTATGACCTTGTACGCATATTTATAGCCTGTTCGGTAATTCTTAATTGATGTTAGATTTTTTCGGATAATTAGTAAGCCTTTTGAAATGCACTTTTTTTTTCATTGGCACATTTATTTGCAGAGCTGTATACGAGAACAATTATCGACATCCCTGGTGTGCAGAGAATAAAAATTAACCGTGCCGATATTCGAGAGCAATTGATTTATCGTCAATTGATTTCGAAATCGACGGATTAATTACAAAAATACGTAATAACAACCAATGAGATTCAAAACATTAATAAACAATCAATTAACACAAGCAAGAAGATACTACTTCAGACATTGTACGCTAACCCAATAACCAAAGATATACCAACAATCAATAACAAGGCAACCCAAACAACCGGAAAAGAAAGAAAAAAATCGTCACGTGAGAAAAACATTTTGGAAGCTTAAACTTCCAAGCGAGTGTAAAAAGCGTAACATCCCCACACACACAAGAGCAGACCAGCTTCGTCTCGACCTCATCTCACTCGCACTTCGATATTAATTTCATGATTTACGCCTGGACGACCAGTACACCCCGGCCTCCTTCTTCTCTCGGCGTTTACGTGCTGTGAAAACGAAATCGAGAAACGCCTCTCGTAAAGCTCTCTAAACTTTTGTTTTCTCCTCGAACAAAAAGCTCTACCAAGACTCGTGTTCTACGAAGAAAACAAAAGAAAAAAAAACACCCCTATACGTGAGAGTCCAAGAAAGTACACTCTGACCAAGCTGTGGCTTAACGTTGTTACCGAAAATTCTTCCCGTGCACGGAACAAAGCAACCGACGGCTCCTTATTCGGTAACAATTAAAACGTGCTAGTCTTCGCCGGTAATTTGTAGGAAGTCCCAATACACGCTCGCCGGTTATAAAGCGCGTGACGAATATTTTCAGGGGCGGCGCGCGCGTGGCGCCTCCTGAATTCTAATCATAGCGCGGCACATGCAACTTCGGGTGTAATACTCATCACGATTCGCGTCGCGATCGTTTAGAGGAGTTAATTGAAAAAATCGCCGGCAAGTGGCTATGACGCGAAATTTACCAATGAGCCCTCTCTCGTGCCAAAATCAGCCGTAACGTTGCGATTGTTTTACGCGCTGAAATGCTACTAAACCAGTCGATGCACATTAAGAACCGGGCGATATAGGGTAAGCCGGTATAGAGTAGCCGTTCGCGTGGAACAGTATATACATAAACCGTTGCGAGTGTAAGCAAGAAGGTGGAATAGCCGATGCGGGCTTGCTAATCGTTCGCGGCTTTTATCGGCGAATCGAGCGCGCAAGGTGTATACAGTCACAGCCGGTGAAACTTTCCGCTGATTGCGCCGTGAAACACACACACACACACACACACACACACACAATTCACGTCTTTCAATGCACCCGAGCTTTGCTCGCGCGTTTCATAAGCTCTCTCGTTTTCACGATGAGGAAAATCAGAGATGATTCGCGGTCGTTTGGAATAAGCCGAAGGTGTATAGGTGTTGCGTAACCTAATGGGTCAACGCTGATCAGTGCGCACGACCATGCGATTTGGCATTTAATTATATTTTAGCCAGTTCATTGCGTATATAGACGGTACACGCGTGTACGTGTGTCTACGTATACATAGAGGGCTGGGCGCGCGTTGATAAGCGATCAAAAGCGCCGCTGGCCGTTTGACGGTTGTAAATCAAGTGCTCTGGCGGGTGATAAGGCGCCGATACGTGTGTATGTATACACACAGATACATACGAGCACCTAGGCAGTCGCGGCCTCCTTGTATCGCTCTGAAATAGAGAAAGAAAGAGAGCAAGATGTGGCCGATAAGATCTTAAGTTTATAAGAACCGATCCCTCTCTCCTCTTTTCTCTTCGCCTCGATGACTGGGCTCGATTGTTTTGTACAGCTATATGGCGCGCACTCGTCGATCGCACCTTTTTTTTATTTTATTTTATTTTATCTCTCGCCTCCGGCTCTCGGCTTCGTCAGTTGCCGTGTATTTACCTTTGATTCGAGCCGATGGATTTATAGAGTCAACGAGGAAGATCGCCGAGTGGCTTTCAAGGAGATTAGGCGCCGATCGATAATCTTCTATTTCGCCTCTTCAACAAATTCATAGTGCGAAATTAAAATGACGCAATGTTTTTATAGTTTTGCCATAGGCTGCATTCCATTGTACTTTATTACATCTATCGATGGACGGATGCTTTTTAGAGCCTAATACTTTATCATTCACCGACTATAATCATGAAAAAGCACTCGAAAAGCGCAAGCCAACCTATTAAAAAAAGTAAGCTCGCACTTTCGTCTCCATCTGGATTTTTAAATAAGCACTCGAATAGAGAGAAAAAAAGAGCAGCTAAGCGTGGAAAAGGCGGCAGTGGTCGTGCGAGGGACTGGGTTAGCGTTGAAAAAGCCAGTGGAATCGCTCAATTTCTCGCGTGCTCATGCGAGTAGTCTTTGCCCGGGGTACTCGAGCTCTTTGGTATTATTTAAGGAGCCGGCGAGCGCGAAGAGTGGCTTGTTTGCTCAAGCGGAGCTTTGATCTTTAACCCCCGCGCGAAATATCCAGGCAGCCCTTTTGCACTTGCGCGCACTCTCTCCCCACATGCGCTCGCTCTCCCTCTTTTCTGTAGGCAGCTTTGACGCTATAGACCCCAAATTGACACGGGTCGTTTATTGTGCTCCCTTATGCCGTTATGCGCTTTTGACTGTAAACGTTTTTTTACACTTGCCGACGGCTTCTCTAAGCTCTTATGCGCGTTTTTCTTGTCGCCTATAGGTGTTGTTCTATTTTCGATGCGGACTATACCAAAGTTGTGGCTTTTATGGGAGAGCACTTCCGCGACATCGAGACGAATATTTTTGACTCAATATTTTTGTTATCTCAGCTTCCTCGATGACTCAGAGCAGGGGGCCTTGCCTCGTATATTTCTGCGGTCAATTATTTTAAGCGTCCGGCTTGCAAACAAAATTCCTGTATCAACAAACAAACATTATCAACGACTGCGACTCGGCTAAATTTCTAATCGTCCATAAAATTTTCCTAAATTATTTAAAAAAAAGCTCTCTATAGACTTTTCAAAAAAGCACAGTAGAAAGCCATCGTTTCGATCCACCAACCATAATAATCCACCGAATGTCATTATATGCAATCGATAAAAAAAACAATAGCTCTCTCGCGCATTCCAAGAATCACATGATCCCGAGACATTCGTCAATTGTAAGCCGCACGCGGTACGCGCAGCAGAAACGTCCGAATACAGCAGCAAGGGGAGAAGGTGACCAAGAAGCGCGGTCCCGCGTCATAATTTTCTCTACAACCTCTTGACAACTCAATGCGCTATTATATGCGCAAAGACAGAGAAGAGAGAAAGCTCGACGTCGTCTTCTTACCGGTCACCCTTTAAAATTCCAGCCTGACCTTACCCTCAGAGCCGATACCGTACGCGGCTTTTGTCATGCTAATGCAACCCGTCGTGCCTCGAAATCCAACCTTACGTACTCCTTTGCCTCCCCCCCCCTCATCACTCTCCCATCATCGTTTCTTCTCGTCTATAACACACGTGCACAGCTGTTGGCGCGGTCATCGCGTGTTCTGCATAATCATTGCGGAGGAGGCACAATTTTCCCCGACCTACATACTACGTAACCAGGCTCGCACTTTTTGTGTTATAACGACAGCTAAGTTCGGCTCTGACGCGTAGGCCGAGCTTTAACGGAAAAAGGGGAGGGAAGATCGGACCGCCGCGAGTTATAGGTCTCGCTTGGAAATTAGCCTCTGTCGAAATGACGCATGGTAGGAGCACACCTCTCTTTCCTCCCACCCCCGTCTCCTTAGTTGACGCTCATTTCAACTCGCGTTTTGGATCTTTCAATGATTTACGAGCGTCCGGTGCGCGTACCCCCCTCTCGCTCTTTCCCTTTTTTGCGATGCAGCGCTCGTCCGCCTGCTGCTGCAGCTCAAAACTCGCGCGGGGCCTCTTATATCTTTTTCTTTCCTTCCATTTATTCTTTTTGTAGTCTTTTCCTTGCGGCTGCGTTGGCGCATAAGTCGCTTTTGGCATTTACGACCAGCGCTTAGCCGTTACGCCTGGCTAAGTGTCGTGAAATAAAAAGAAAAGCCGCGCAATTGCCTTTTACTATACGTATAATTATGTGAAATTCTGATAATGCCGAAGCCTTTATGTTCAATCTGTTTTCATTTATTCTAATCAATCCGGACATTGTGCATCGACAAATACCTCGACGAATCGTTAATTATCTTAGCATTGCAAGATCGACGCTTTTAAATTCAATTCAATGTCGCTTGGTAAAATTGTTCCTCGTGCCAAGCTTGCAGGCATACAAGCACGTCTGCAACGTGGAAGAAAAAAGAAATGATCAATTGTCCAAGTAGCTGTAAGGCAGCCTTAGCCGGTCCATAAATATACGCATAGAACAGCCGTTGGAAGCAGCGCGCGGGCAAACGGCCGGCCATTTAGAGAGCTTCTTACAGCGGCGGCAGTGGCGTTCCACTCGCGCTTTCAAAATAATGACGGCAGAATAAAACGACAACGACGAGTGCGTCCTCTCGGGTCGTCGCAGTCTCCCCGAGCAGGCGCGTGTCCCGTACACGACGACGACACAGAGCGCCGACAGAGACGGAGCTGTTGCATCTCTCGCTGCAGGCGCGCACACACGTACCGATCTGTACAAGCCGCAACAACTTGCCTCGTGCGTCTTTTTTTTTCTCCTTTCCAATGCGGACTCGTACTTGCAAGAAGAACAAGAGAGAGAAAGAGGAGGAGAGAAGAAGCTCAACACGTGCTCTCGTCGTTATTTAACGCCAGCCTGAGTGGTGTGTGTGTGTGTGTGTGTGCAGCTACACTCGCGTGTATACAGACTAGCGTTTCTTTGGAGGAAGCACTGCGAGAGCCGTGACCGAGAGTAGCGCGCGTTCGTTTTGCGCTGTGCGCTGAAATATAAGCGGAGAAAATGTAGCCTCCCCGCTTCTGATGCTGTGCTTCTCATACAAGCCTCTTGAATAGACAATGACACGACTCGAGAGACGCATATTACTTGGGTGGGCCGCTGTTTATAAACTTTGAGAGAAAGCCGGGGGGGGGGGGGGAAGAGCTTCAAGTGTCTCGCTGTTCTCGCCTGTCCGCGGCACTGGCCGATTTGACGCCGGTGCTTTTCATGTTTCCATACACCGCTCTCAATCGACTGTACTATGTACATTTGTTATACGGATGAATTTTTTATGCGAGCGGGTAAAGAAGCTAACGCGCGTTATAAGTAGCTGCTGGAGTAATGATTATGATAATTGATTCGAGTAAATTGAAAATCGTGATAATGGCAAAGAAAATGCCTAATCGTCAACGTCTTGGGCGATTCCTAGTCTTCTATGTGTATAATTAGAACGAAGAGGCAATGCTCTGACGACGACGGCGGCAGCTCTCGACCGTATGAAAGCTGGAATGCATGACTCCCGCGCCCGAGAATTCGCGAGCGCGCGAAAGAGACGGAGTAGATGCTTATCGCGCCTGGCGGGGCTATATGGGAAGAAAAAACAACGTCATCTCGAACGTCGTCTCGTCAGGCTCGTGTATATATATTTTTTTTTTCAGGTCCGAGGTCTATTAACCCCGACTCGCTGCGAAAATATCCAAAGAGTCGCGCGCGAGAGAGAGACATCGTCGCGACGGATCTCGCGCAAATGGTCGCGCAATATGAGCGAGAAAGAAGCGGCGAGGGAGAGAGGGGGCGAGTATGCGGTGCGTCCGGCATATAGCGGCAAAGATCAAACGGGCCGGTGGTTCGCGTGCGCGGGCAATTAGCCGGCGCCGCGGCTGCTATGGCGATGGGAACGCAGTGTGTCCGCTGGGGGAAATAATTATGCCGCGGCTCGTTTCATATCGCGAGCTGGCGATCAATTAACGCCGCTTGCACTCCAAGAGAGAGAGAGGAGGTGCGGGCAATTATACGGGGTCGAGACGCTGACCACGCGCGAGTATACGCCGCCGCGGCCGCAGAGCCATATTACTCTACGGAGCGCGTGTCGCTGCTGTGTATATATGCCTCTCGCGAATTACCGGCCCTCATTTCTCCTTGTCTCCCTCCGAGCCATCCCGCCTACGGACCGGAGAATCAACCAGCCACATCCCACTCCGTGTGGGTACGTTAATTTTGATGCCGTAATTCATTATACGCCACCTCTTATTTTTCTTTTTTTTTCATTTAACTCCTATAGCGAACGGAAGGCTCTTTCTCTCTCTCTGGATGATGCGCTGAATTTTTATGCGCGACGCGCACGTGCACTTAGGAATTTATTCCGCTGATGTGGCACAGCTGTGGGCAAGAGTTAATAGCGGTGTCCGTGTGTGGATGTGCGCTATGGTGCTCGATTGATTGCTGGATTTTCTTTTTTATTATTTTTATATTATCTTCCATTTCCTTTTTTTGTTTTGTAATATTTTTTTTATGAGCACGTGGTTTGATTATTGAACCGTCAATGCCGACAGATCGCGAATAATGTCGTCACACTCGTCTACGCTTATCCTTTTTTTTTTCAAACGCGCGTTTGTTACGAAATATTTTAATCAGTCGCAATAGCTCGAGCAAAAACTCATCGCGCCCAAATAAGAAAACAAAACGCGATTTGCCGACACAGTCGTGTCTCTCTCGCAATCATTGCAGGTCACGAATGTCCTTAACCCCATAAGTTTATTCTCACACAAATCAAATAACCCTCTCAAAATTATAATAATAATAATGAAAAGAATAATAGCCAGATTACGCCATAACGAAGGTAGATTGAACGAAAAGCCAACAGCAGAGCTGCCCCCGTAATTTTCCGCGGGCGTAAGCTCGAGCAGCCGGTTGGCCCCGTAATCCAACGGCACAGAAGAGCATCAGCAGGCGAGCAGCATCTCTTTAAAGCGCTCACCAAGAGAGCTGCTTTCGTAATCAAGCCATCTTCTACTGCAGCTTTATCTCCGTACTCCCCTTCCTCGTTGCTGGCGTGTAACTCAGGTTTTGCTCTCTTAGCTCTCGGTGTTTTTTCTTCTCGCTTTTCGTTCCCCTTTTCTCCCTCTCTCGAGACGTTGGCTCGAGGCACACCTGCATAATTATGAAAATGGAACGAGCCGACTCGACAGCGAGACATGTAGGACATTAGAACTGTGCATGTGGATCAAGTCCTGAGACAACGGAAGTGCTCGTATATAAATTTTCAGGGAAATATTGCTGATACTGCAGTCTGTCTTGGATTCATACGCAGACGCTCGCGCGCACTACTGCGACATAAAACTTTTTTAAGATAGCGATCAATGTATCCGATAGAGCTTAATAGGCGTATATAAATGAATATAACGTAGAGCTGTAGGTAATTAAAGTACAAACGCTTTTTGTCACCCGACGAATTCGCGCATGACTTAACAAGCTTTGATGTTTTATATCGGAAATCGAGAGATAATTGAAAGCACTCGAGAGCGCTTCAAGGCGTTTATATGCGCGATTTTCAATCGAACGGCTTCTCGTCAATAAAGAGCGCGTGCTCTCGCGTTAATCTTTATAGCGCGCTCGCGATTAATTCACCTTTGTACTCCTTCGTATTCTCTCTTGTTACATAAAACATATAAAACTCTGTCGATTTAAATGAAAAAAGAGTGAGCGAAAAAAAAGGGGCAGGCGCAACGCGTCAAGTTTATAAATATACCAAAAATCATCTCTCAGAGCTCCATAGTTAATCCGAGAAAACTCGTCTTCTTAGAATTCTATCGCGTCTCGATCTGCTTGCAGATAGACAGCCCAAGGGAAAACGAGAGTAAGAAGGAGAAGGGGGTGGAGGTCGTTCGCGTCTGTCTCTTAACGCGAATCTTCAAAAGCCGGCCGGCAGCTCGAATGTTATTGCGACAATAAAACCAAGACCCCTTCTCCCCCCTATCGCTCTATACAGTTTATACTCGACGCTCTCTCTCTCTCTCTCTTTCGCGAGAGCCGGCGCTATAAATACACACAAGCAAACGTATGTCTTCTCGTTACGCGCACAAGCAAAAATACATATATCGGGGAGCTCGTACTTTGGGTATAATTGAGAGTCTCGATGACGGCTCGGCTGAATTTTCAGACGAGGGTTTTATGCCCTGGCGTGTACGCTGATAAGCTCTGCTTCAACTGTACTCTCTCAGCGGACGGGACTAATTCTGACTTTGATTTTCGTATTATCACGCGAACGGACTGTAACCTGAGATTTTTCTTTCGGAGCCGTGGCAATAGTTTGGAATTATTGAAATGCCGACAGGATTGTTCTTTTGGATTATTTAATTTTGAATGTTATTCTTTTTATTTTTATTGTAATCGGTATTGAGTTGGCGTGAAATGTAGAAATTAAAAGATGAATTATGAATTTCAAACTTTGGTATATAGAAGTTGGGATTGAGCTATTTATAAATTGTTTTCAAATTATATTTGTTAATACCTTAAGCCTAGAGCTATAACAGGCGGAAAATAATGGAACGGAATTAAATGAAATTCGAGACTCACCATGAACGTTTCTAGATTACTTCATCTTTCCGGATTAGTTGCAGCTAAAATATATATAAACGTGTTCATTTTTATTGTACGGTTTAATGCAGGAATAAAATCTTAAAAGCTATATACACGTTACTCATAGTAAAATTGTACATCCGAGTATACACAGTAAAGATAAACAATGCAAAGGAGTATTAAAATTATTTATTTCTTAATGCACGTTTACGGTCTATATAAACAACGTACAACACTGTATAATTTCAATGAAAATAATAGTTCTTACAACGTAGCTTATTAAAATGTAATTGTATTCAAAATTAAAATTCATGGTTAAATTAAATGAGCATGCCAGACGTTTTGAGAAAAGCTCTTTATGCCTTTCACATTACACGCAAACTTCCCCGACGTCTTTCTACTTTTTATCGCGGCTACTATCAAATATCAATGAAACTCCGAAGTTATGGTAGCAATTTAAAAAGCATCAATTTATAACGAGATTACAACAGCCCGCGCGCACGGGGATAATAAGTTAGATAACGAAAAATATAAAAAAAAAAGAGCGGAATTTTCTAAAATCGCCGATAAATTCCAGAAAGAGAGACGCGCGTTTGCTCGGGCACGAGGCCAAGAGAGCGGAGGGGATCACCTGCTAATTTGCCTAAAGTCCACAAGCGCGCGTCCGAGTCTCCAATTAATTGGCTTGCGATATATCGGAGTATATGCTCGGCGGAAGAGCGGCCCGTAAAAAAGAGTATAAAAATAACGGGCCTCCGTTGAGCGAGCGAGCCGATAGAGAAAGAGAGGGAGAGAGAGAGAGAGGAAGTTGCCCCGCGTGTCCATTCATGGAATGGAGGGAAGAAGTGGAAGGCTCTTAATGAAAATCATCTGCAATTTAAAAATCAACCGGCCGCTCTTCTCTTATCCGTTCCTCCTCTTTTACTCTCTCTCTCTTGCTCGCTCTCTCCTTTTTTTTATTCATCAATGGAACGACGCGCGCGTCAGTCCTAATCTACCCCCTCCCTCCACCCGGGTCCATCTGTCCATTCATCCGTAATAAATAATTTACGTTTTCTTATCGGCAATCGGCGAAAATTAGCCTTTACCAACGATTTTTCAACTTTACGAAATATATCCGCACGAGGATATTTTGCAATCGGGGCATCGTAATAAACGTTCGGTCATCGATAATTCATGAAGCCTGCGGTGGGTAAGATGACAGGCGCGCGCGCGCGCCCATCTCCTTATCGAATCCCAAGCGCAAACTCTGGCGGAGAAAGGTTATGCCGGCGCAGCGATTTTTTAATCGCCGCGCGAAAACCGTACCCTCATGCGTGTATATGCCTGTATAAAAAGTGAAAAGAGCCGGTCGCGACCACCTCAGCGTTTTGCCAGCAGCCCCGACATCAATTCAACAGCCGTAGCCGCGCATCATCCTCCCTCCTCCTCTCTGTATACCGTCCCTCGTCGTAAAGAGCCTCTTGCCTTTCGCTGAAGGAGCCTCGATGGTGCGCCTGTAGGAACGGGAGGGGATAGAGTATAGCGCGTACGGCCGCATGCAACGTTAATGCGATTCCCTTGTCGCGCGATGCGCGCCTCTCCTTTAATGGCCACCGTCCAAATCGGAACTCCCCCCTTTCGAGCGCTCGTGCCGATAACAATATCCCCCACTCTCTTTCTCTCTCTCTTTCTTTTACCTACCTTGCGCTATATGTCCAGGTTAATCCGGCTCCGTTTTGCTCTACCTCGGCTGCTTATACTTTCCAGCTATCTGGCTTATAAATGCGCGTGCTGGAAACGATAACGGTGTTGGCAGGTTGCCCCGCCAACGGGAAAAAGCTCTTTTTTTCTTTCTCTCCCTCTCTTTTATTTTGTATCTTGGCTTATTGCGCACTGGCTTATCTCTCGCTCTCTCTCTCTCTCTCTCTCTCTCTCTCTCTCTCTCTCTCTCTTTCTCTTACTTTTGCAATGCGCTTTATCGTTTGCTTTTGTTTGTGTTGCGCGCTGTGCTGGTCGCCGTACTATACAGATCTTGGCCCTTGGGGGAAAAATAAATGAAAATTTTCATTTCTTGCTGCAGGTCTGTATGACTTCTTCTATATAATTGCCGCTTCGATTTCATACCTCTGGCGTATAATTAGGCCCTCCGTATAACATCCATAAACACGCACGAATAACTTCTTATAATCGTTTCCACAAATCGTTCGCTCCTGTTTCCCGTGAATAATCTCACACCTGCTTTTCCACATATAGCCAAAAGAGAAGTCAATTATTTAAGGACACGCCAGCGTCAAAAACGCATCGCTCGTTACAACGACCGTCATGTACGTACGCTACATAAATAAAAAAAAAAAGATCGATTCTAAGCCCTTCCCCGTATTTTCCCGTAATAACGTCGATAAAATACTCGAACACACGCGAATGAAATAAATAAAAAAAAGCTCTATTCAGAGCCAATACGCGCGGCATCTCTCTCACTCGGTCGGCTGCAGCAGGAAAATCGGTATGCGTGCATAACGAGGCTTGCCATGGATAGCCGACTTTCGCCTTTCCACGCCGCGCGTAGAATCGATCGACGCGGAAGCACGTATAGCGCAGCAAGAGAGAGAGAGAGAGAGAGAGAGAGAGAGAGAGAGAGAGAGAGAGAGAGAGCGGAAGCAGTCGAGCGTGTAGTACCTTCTCTTGATACGCGGCATACCGAGAGAAAGAGCGAGATCGGTAAAGTGAACGAGAGAGCATAAGATTGGAGATGTACGCGTTGAAAGAAAAGCCGATAAAGCCGTCTTGCGAATAATCTGCGAGCGGTGCCGCTTTGAACCTCTTTCTTTCTCTCTCGTCGTATCGCTGAGCTATAACCCATACACCGCGCCTCGTTCATTTTTTCTCACGAACCCCTGGCGCTATATTCTATTTTTCGTTCTACAGGTTTCCCCTCCCCCCTCTCCACCCATCCTCTCCTACTCTGTTACGCTCCTTTTTAGCGCGAGATTCCATTTCTACTCTATCTCTCCTTCTCTCTCTCTTTCTCTCTTGGGTATTTCTATATAACGACCCTGCGCTTTTTACGCGCTCGAGTAAGGACGATGTCTTTTTACCGTGCCGACGACTAATGACCGCTGAGATACAGAAAGAGAGAGAGGAACGCATAGTTGCGCAATCTACGCGCTTTGTCAGAGCGAGAGAGATTTTTTGTTTCTCCCCGTACGAGCCTCTGTCTCTTTCTTTCTCTCTCTTCTTTTTTTAGACGCATCCTCCGCGTTTTTACGCCGACACTGCGCACACCGTTAAGGCGAGATTAGAATTGATGAGACCAGCGCTGCTGCCATTCTCAACGAAGCCGCGCGCGTCTGCGCAATCATAATTTATCAGTCCCGCGACCTGCAATGTCCAAGCTACATATACGAATGCTGAAGTTTTCCCATGTTGCCAAGCTTGGGAGGAAAAAGCAGCTGGATTAAAGCACGCGAACCCATAGTTTGGAAGGGGGGGGGGAAAGCTCCGACATATAAAGAGAAACGCGCGCAAGCGCTGAAAGTTTCTGGCCGTCGCTGAAATCTCAATCGGCTAATAAGATCGTACAGCGAGTATGGAAAAAGAGAGAGGCTAAAGAGAGAAGCGAAGAGTAGCTCTCTCTCTCTCTCTCTCTCTCTTTCGATCGCTCTCTCATCGGCAATCACGTTTGAAGTGGACCGCGGGGGCAATCTCGTGGCATGTCTGCCTGTCTCTCTCTCTCTCTCTTTTCCCCCTTGACGACGAGCGTCGCAGTTCGCCGGCGGCGCCCGTCACTTACAACCTCTCTTTTCCCCCTTATTCCTCTCTCCCTCTCTCGCTACACACGTCAGTCAGCCTATCTCCTTTTTCGCTCGCGTAACAGCCTTCCTTGGCTCTCTCACATTGTACCCCTTTACCTCACCCCCACCCCCCCCCCATCTTCGTCTGCTCTGCATGCACGTGTGCAACTACACAATCGTCGGCCCTCCTTTTCCTCTCTCTCCTTCACATGTTGGTGTATATACGTACGGGCTCCCGGACGTTTTCTCAGAAGTGCGTCGGCATAAAAATTCGACAGAACGTTCGCTGCTGCTCTCTCCCTTACCCCTTACCACCACCTCCTCTCCCCCGCCTTCGCTCTCAGCACCCTTAGCCTTGCAGCCTCGCTTGCCGGTTCTTTGACTTGACGTTATCTTGATTTCCGTCGTTCCCGTTTTCTCTCTCTCTCTCTCTCCCTCCCACTCCTTCTCTTTATTTATTTTTGCTTTACAATACTCAACTCTTCGTTACTTCCCTCTGAGCTCCTACTTTCCCGAGCTTATCTATTTGCCGTCTGGTTATTCGTGCGCGCGAAGAAAATTGAAAATTCATCTTTTACATAAACGTTCCATCATTTATGCGATTTAAAAAAATAATTTATGTTCGTTATTAACTTTCCCCTCGCAATTACCACTTTATTTCGTCATTATAATCATTTCAATTCGCCAGTCATCGCAACTCGACGATTAATACATCTCCATTACAAACAAATTCGTATAATTCATGATTATATTTTCGAAACGCATTCAGTTTGATTAACGCGCAAATTTTTCTTTCTGTTTCAGGTAAGTTGACGTTCGACGCCACCGCGGACGACACAAATGTACACTCTATACTCCTCAAAAAACTCAAGTGAGTCAAGCAAACTTGAACATTGACCGATCGGGTAAAGAGAAAACAAAGTCAGCGGAAAATCGACCTCTCGCGGTCAAGAGCGTGAGAATACACACATACAAGGTCCCGCGTGCCGTATGATTTTAGTGGCGCAAAAAGTCCCAAGAGCAGCGTGCGTTTGCCAAACGGCAATTTATACCCGCGGCAGAGCTAATATGTGCACTCTCCCTCTCTCTCTTGGGAGAGTAAAGCGACTAAGAGAGGTCCAATCGCGGCGGTACACGCGTC
Source organism: Anagyrus pseudococci (assembly GCA_030522585.1). NCBI lineage: Eukaryota > Metazoa > Arthropoda > Insecta > Hymenoptera > Encyrtidae > Anagyrus > Anagyrus pseudococci. Next base: position 15,523 of record JAPYYQ010001801.1, read on the forward strand.
AAGTTCGTCGGAGGCGATCCTTTATTGACACTAAGATCGTAGCGCCTCTCTCTCTCGTCGTCCCCGCTGTTACATCGTCCGAACCCGTCCGTTTTGTCGGCGTACGCGCCTTTATTTTTTCCTCTTCCTTTCTAACATATCCGCGTGTCTCGAGAGCAAGCTCGCTGCCTCAAGAGTTGTCCCCCCTTTACCGCTCGTAATACCGATCTTTTTTTTTTCTTATTCGACCTCTTCCGAGAATACAGAGAGAACTTACGGAGCCGAGAATGGGGGGGGGGGAGGAAGTGGTGAACACAGGATAATCGAGCTTTTATTTTGTCATGTCAGAGGTGCATAGCGCGGCTATTAGGAGGTTATCGTACCGACCGATTAACGGCACTGGCAATTTGTAGTGCGCGACGATAACCATACACGATGTCGCGCGCTTCGACAAGAGTAGAAGACGAAGGGAGCGACTGTTTTTTTTTTGTTTTTTTTTTTAAGAGATATGAGTGTTTTTGCATACGAGAGGGGATAAGGAGATGGAGTTTTACTTGGGTTTCTCGAATGTTTTTGGAAGGGCAGCAAAAAAGAGCGATCCCGACCGAAGAGCTTGCTCTCTCGGATTGAGATTATTGCTAAGAAGATTATTACCTTTTTCTTTTTGGTATTAATGGATTGAACCTTATCTTGTGAAGCCATGCATAGTTGAGTAGGTTAGGTTTCGCTTTCTTTTTCTTCTACTTCACTTTAGTATAAAAATATTCTTTTATTAACGAATTAAATATTGCAATAATCCTGCATCGATTTTAAGCTCTGAATCGATGATAAATTAATACACTCGAGGAATCGTCGCGTTAACGTAACTAAACAGGAAAAAAGAAAGAAAAAAATAAGACGATCGAAGAGGCAAGTCTGCGCAGCTGCTTTGTGTGTTATGACTAATCCGTTAGCTTTTTGCTCCGTCCCACTCGTTCTTCGATGATGGAGAAGAAAAGGGAACTATAGGAAAAAAAAAAGTATAGTAACGCGATACCGAACAATCCGCTTGACAAACTCCCCGCCGAAAGCGAAACAGATCTTGACATAATAGTCCATTAGTGCGTAACCGTATGTGCCGCCGACGCAGCGGTAGCAAAGCCTCTCTCTCTCTCTCTCTCTCGATCGCTTTAGCACGTGATCTAACGCGCCGACACATTCCGGGAGGGGAAAACATCTCCAGGCAACGAAAACTCTTTTCCGAACCTTTATACCGCTAACATCCTCTCTTCGGAAAAAAAAAGAAAAATATCGAATGTCATAGGCACTGCCAACGCGCGGTTCGTCTTATAAACAAGGTCCTCTCCTCGAAGCATCACGAGCCAACGAAAGAAATTTACAGCCTATGTATGTTATACGTTTGTACGAAAGACTGGGAAAAGTCAATAGCGTACAGGGGCAAAGGGGGGGGGCAGCCTATCGTCCAGGTGCGTGCGCGGAGCTTTATCACCCGCGACGCTTGTTTGGTCTGTTGAATAAACGCGCGTCCCTCGATCATAAAGTCGAGGTGTTTATATATATATATAGACGGCCGCGGTAGTGGCTGAGGATGACGCTTCGTACTTCTGTTACGAAATCGTGGAGCCCCGGCTCTTCCCCAAATATTTGGCTCCTCTTTTCTCCGGCTTATTTCCATTTATCGGCAGGGTAATAAATGCCATGTGCGAGTGTGTTTGCGTGAAAGGAAACTTTGGGGGAAATGTCTATATAAGTGGGCTTCCCTCGTTGCTTGAGATACATATACAACAGTGCGTTTCGATTCTGTAATGTCTCTATGCTATACGCATAGCTGTAATTCAACGAAATTGTTCTTAACGTTTGGCCTGGTGCAAAGTTTCTTTTTTTTCCTCTTCGCTTCAATTGAATTCGATAAATTTGAATATCCAAGCGAAGGTATATAATTGATGTCGTTCGTTTTTGCTTTTATACCAGCGCGATCGTTTGATGAAAAGCGAGGAATCCAGTTCCTCGGCGCAGCCGAGATGTCGAATTCCAATGGGAGATATGGCTAATGGAGAAATTCAACGAATCTCAATCCACTCTGTCTTTCAAACGAGAACGGCGTCTAGTAAAGTCTTACGTATAGGTGTATACGTGTACGTGGAGAGGGAGAGAGAAAGAGCGCGCGGATCACGCAAATGCGTCCGGCTTTGAGATCGAGCGGAATAATTTGCGGCTAAGTGCCTCCCCGTAGTCATGCGGCTCTAATTATCCTATATCGATGCGCGACTATAAATATACACCAGGCCCCGCTTATATGGACACCATTGGCGCGTAGTTGCAAAGTCGGCGTATTCAACGCGCGGTAAATGCTGCCCATATGGAAGTGCCACGATGAAAAGTTGATGGAAAGGATGACTATAGACGCGAATCGATATGCTTATTGGAAATAATTAAATTTTACTCGCGATATAAAATTTCTCTTTTTTCCTTTCACGTTATTATTATACCTGCAGGGCCGTTTAATTTGCCTGGCTGGGATTAATGCGCAACTCGTGAAAAATACGGTCCGAAAAGGAACCAAACAAAAAAAAAGAAGCTGGATTCATTGAAATCCGCAAGGAGAGCTAAGCAGCAGCAACTAAAGGTAAAATTCAACTTTTGACAAAGCGAGCGGATAAGTTTGAAAACGAGAGCAGCGGAGGGCGAATCTCTCTCTTTCTGCTATATAGAGCCATCCAGAGAGAGAGATTCCTATTCCTCCTCCTCCTCCTCCTTCTCAAGCTAATGCTCGTAAGCGCAGTCTTACGAGGAGACGCAGGTCCTTCATCGGAGCCCCATTGTTCTCGCGTCTGATGAAAAGCTATGTAAGGGCGAAACGAGGGGTTCTGTATAAGCGAGACAGATAGTGCGGGGCAACCGGTATTCCGTCGTTCCCTCATATTCTCTCTTTTTTTTTTCACTCGCCGGGATTACCGAGGATCCAAATCCACCGGACTTCCTCTCCCCTGTGTCTCTCACAGACAGAGCGAATCTCTCTCTCTTTTTATGCTTGGACACACAGCATTGCTTACGGCTCGTCGCTTCCAAAACTTCTCTCTCTCTCTCTCTCTCTCTCTCTCTCTCTCTCTCTCTCTCTCTCTACGCACGCTTTTGTTCGGCGAGCACACCGATTGCGTACCACCTGCACTGCGTCTATGCGAAAGAGAGAGAGAGAGAGAGAGAGAGTTTTTCCATGTACACAACGGCTCGTTAAAAAAGTCCAGAGTGCGCATCTCGCTCTACACCGGCTTACAGGCTATATATACGTCGCACGGCTTTTGGAATATCGAGATTTTTGCCCAGCCTCGTTTTCTATGCATAGACCCTCTACTCCGGATTTACCAAATATCCCGACGTCATTAAAATCTCCATACTCAACTTGTCGTACATCTCAAATTTTCCGATATTCCTAATGGCCAAAGTTGTTCTAGCAAAACTGCCGAATCTCAACTCTCTCGCTCTATATTAATTATCAACCTGCATCCCTTGCCGATCCTCTATTCTCGCAATGGCGCAAGCCGACTTTTAATCGAGTTTAATCTCTAAAGCGAAAATAGATAAGAGACTATACAACCGCTTGTGCGTGGTACACCTTAAACAAGGAGCAAAGCCTATACTGCGAGAGCCATCAATTACATCGTAATATCATAATCCCCCTCGAAAATCCGGGGATGAATGTTGGAGATCCGAGAGGGAAAAGCGCGAAGCACACGCGTTGCTTGTATATATTTCCGTATACGCTCGTGTACGCGTCCCTTGTGTGTGGATACCAAGGCAACGCGCTCTTCATAAATCCGCTTCTATAACCAAACGTTATATATATATACACACACACAGACACTTGCGCAAGTAACGTGACATTTCGGCATTTTCACTTTGTCACTCGGGCTCGTATATATACGGAAAATCTCGTCTTCCGGTCGTCTTGCTTTACTTTATTTTCCCGAGAAAAGAGAAAGAAAAATATATAAACGAAATTCTCCGCGCCCGTCACCTGTCCCCCTCCTCAGCGCTGGAGATTTTTTTTCGGATTTTAAGACTTTGGGGGAATAGTGCGTGTTTGGTGCTCGTAAAATAAAGAGACGAGTCGGTCGTGCACGGAAAAAGGGAGATAGAGGAGAAGAGCTTACGAGAGTCGGTTTTTGATTTTTCGGATACATAAAAGCGGAGGGCAATGCAACGCGCCTGCTGGATTATGCCTGGCCGCGCAGGCCCGCAGGATGAAGAAGCGAGGCAAGCTCGATTAAAAGTGCGTCCGTCTTTATGGACGTCAGGCCGGGGAGAGCAGCCGGTGTCTAGCTATAGCGGCTCTCGGAAGGGCAAAAGTGTCGGGTGCAGAGAAGAGAGGCAGATATAGAGGAAGAGGAGAGGCTCTCTCGGTTGAACAGCCTCTCTCGCTCCCTCTTTCTCCTGCGGACGCGAGCGCATAGAGTCGAGAGGAAGGAGGTCCGAAGGATCGCGCTTGTGTATCCTTGCACTGCGGTGTGCCTCACACGCTCTGGCCCTTTCGCCGCATGTGTGCGAGAAGAGAGAGAGAGAGGAAGAGATGCTCTAGCCGGCTTTGTCGGCTCCTCTTCGCGCGGCTTCTTCTCTCGGTCTTCCTCCTGCGCTTTATGCGCTTCTCTATAGACCTCGGGTTTTCAAACTTGGCTGTACGTACATGCGAAATATGTCGAGGAAAATATTTAAAATCATGCAGAGGATGCTCGGGAATGTAACGCCTCTCCGAGTGTTTGACACTTACACTCCGTATGATTATTTGTCGATGTGGACTATTGAAACCGGGCGTTCGCGCGGCCGTAAGGTGACGGAGCTGCGTTTATGTCCATGTAAAAAAAGCAACTTGAATAACAGCCTTCTTTGTTTCAATTCGTGACACATCGCCCGACCTCTCGTATATATACGGTTCCCTTTCTCTGCGCGCGTCTCGCAAGCTGAGAGCACAGTTTTTAGTGTGTTATCTCTCTCTATCCTGTTTACAAGTACATCCGATCGCTCTCGGCCCGTAACACCGCCCATCAGAGCGTTACGCATTAATCACCTGCACCTCTGTGTTCTCCGACTGTCAGAATATCGACGTGTATAACATTTAAATTACATCATCGCCGCATTAACAGCTTCATTCTCTCTCCCGATCTCAGGATGCGATCTTTGAAAGCAATCAACAAATCTCGTCATTCAACTTTTTTTTCACAGCCGTCGTCGTTGTCGTCGACTTGCTGACTAATTAAAATTTTGATCCGACGAGATCTCGAAACTACACACAAATTACGATAATCCTTAATCCACCGCTGGCATTGTCAGTCTTATAAACCTGTGCCTGCTCTGGAGCGAGCACTTTCCTACCAAGAGGTTTACCAATAGTTTGTATTCTAAAGAAATGTTCGGATGTTAGAAGTTTAAGATTAAGGCGAGCGAGAGAGAGGAAAGAAGCTCGGTCTTACAGAAGAGGACGGTCTCTAGCGGTGTAATTGCCTCTCGCCCCACACACACACACACACACATGTGTGCGGATACGTTGGGGTCGAAGACCGCTAGGCTGGAACCGACGGCTGTCGGTCGTAGTATAGCGTCAGGCAAAGTTTGTCGATAGCCAGTGTGTTTTAATTATTGCTCTTTGCGAAAATTCTTAATCTATCACTGTTAAGATAAACATACATACATACATATAAACAACTGTGCATATATAGTTTAATGTACTGGCAGATTTGATGTTTAAAAAATTGAAATAAAGATAATTTTGTTTTGTTTTAATCATCACGATCGCACTGAAGGACCATCATGACTTCAGAAAGCAACACGAAAACCCTCGACTTTTGCGTGTACATCCTGAATTAAAAAAAAAAAAAGAAACAAACGAAGCGCGATAGCCGTAGCGCATAAAAGCGCGTTATAACGCAGCAGACACATTCCTTCTCGATTACATTAGTACATTAAAGAGAAAAGAGCGAACTCTGCTATCTCTCTCTCTCTCTCTCTCTCTCTCTCTCCCGTTCTTGCGTTATATCAAACCGGAAATCTACAATCCAAAACACATGTAACCACTGGCCATAAATCCCATCGCTCGGCTCTCGGGACTGTAAGTCGGCCCGCGGGCGCGCAAAGCGGAGAAAACAAATGGAGAAAAGCCGAAATCTTCTTTCTCGAGAGCGAACAGGACAAGGCAGACGAAGATGAAGAATAAAGGAGAATATAAGAGGATGAGAGAATGGGTATAAGGACCTCGCGGCTCCGAGGCAAGCGTCCCCAGCGTGCGACAAATCGGCAATATTCCCGAGCGTGGGTCGAATTTTAATCTAACGGCAGAGAAAGAGAGAAGAGAGCCGCTGCTGGCACGTATATATACACAGAGGAGGCCGCGTTGATGGCCCATGGGCAGCTCTCTTTTTTTCTCTCTCTTTCTTTTGCGCCCAACTCGCCTGATTCATAGTCGGGCTTTAATGCTTATTCGTGCGCCGTCGTAAATCAATGCTTTTGAGGCTTGTGTTTAAAATCGAATTATGCTAAGTTACGGATTTAATGGACGCAAACGAGAGAGAGAGAGAATTTCTCTCTCGCATCGAGCTCTCGAATCGTATCCGATGTGTGCTGATCTTAGCATGCGGTGATGATATTACGGATATATTTTTTGGCAATCGAGTTTCAAAAATAGTGTGTGTAATATAAATCGTTGCGTATCGAAAAGCTACTTCCGTAAAAATGAAACAGTGATTTACCTTTTCCCCCCTAATTGCGACAATTGCTGCTTTTATAAATTATCGCTAATGGTAAGGCATAAAAAACCTTATGGCAGTAGCAAAACTACCAAATTTTGGCAAAAACACGCTAGCCGCTGCTTTTATCCGAAAATACCAATACTCGGAGCAAATAGGTGGAAGGTATTTTGTGAATTTGTTTTTTTGTCATCATTCCAATTCTCTACGTCTTTGCTTCGATTTTAGCAGAAAGGAAGTGATGGATAACGCGTAGAGCTTGACGTCGTCCAATTTTTCCTCTCTCTCTCCCTCTTATCCCGCTCTTTCAAGCAGGAGACGAACGTGTGCCGTGGCACGGGTCGAGATTTATTCTCGCGCTTTTCGTCGCTGATGTTTTTGGGAGGAGCCATAAGTCGCGCCGAGCACGAGAGAGAGAGAGTCTCGTTTCTCGCGCTAGGCTTTGATGTTCTCTGCCTGGTGCGTACGTGCAGTCGCGGCGACGTTTTATTTTCGTCCGTTCTACGCGGGCGCGCTCTCCTTTAGCCGGCGCAGGGTCTCCAAACGGCTAAAGGAACAAAACGCCGTAGACGTAGTCGCGCGAAAGACGTATGTCAGCGGTAGTAGTAGGCACACTCGAGAGATATCCCATATAGCTGTAGCTATATAGAAGAGAGAGCCAAGTCTCGTCCTCTCCCGGTAATTAACGATTTACTTGGCCGACGATGAGTTTAATTGCAGCTGGCCGATGTTTAGGCCCCCCCTCGGGGCCCTTGTCTTCTCTGCATTGCGAAATTAAGCAATTTGTTCAATGAATTTCAAGCGGAGCACAGGGGGGGGGGCCGGCCGTCTGATATCGCGGAGTCTCTACTTTCATCAAACCAATTTGACGAGATGCCGACCAAAGGGAACTTTCAATTAAATTCAATTTAAATTTTTTATTGTCTGCGAAAGTAGCCCCGGCAAGCGGCACTTGCACAGTCTCGACGAGAGGCTATATGTACGTTGGATAAATTGATACATTGTTCATCGCAAGAGGCAGTGGCACAACACGTATAGACGCAGTGTCAGCGGCAGCTGTATACATACGCGAAAAGAAAAGCTGCGGACGAATTACCGGCTTGATTGCGCCTCCTCCCTTGGCCGGAATTCAAAATTCGTGTCTAACGAACCGTTAGATTGCCCCCGATCCCCGTATGAAATATGCTTCTCGCGAAATCATCATTAATCCGGCGTGTCATTAGGAAGAAAACAGCGACGACGAAAAAAAGCGTATAGAACGAACTATTCTCGGAGCATCGACTCGAGGAATAGAAGCAGTTATAAAACCGTGGTCGCATGAGAAAACGAGGAGGTATAATAAAAAGAGGAAGAAGAGGGGATCGAGTTGGAAATGGACAATATTCGAATGGCCATTACAAGCGGCGAACGTGGAATTTCACAGTCGAGCAAACTCAATTAACCTTGTAAAGTGTGCTCTCTCTCCATTCTCTATCGCGAGAGAGAGAGAGAGAGCCTAGAGAAGCATGGCAGTAAGAGAGAAGCAGCAGCTGGGTTTCGCCTTCGTGGAATAGTCATAGCCGGAGATAAAGTAAGAGAGGGAGAAAGAAAGAAAGAGAGTAGCTCTATAAAACGCCTGGCGTCTAGACCCCGAGACGCTAATAAAGCCTCGGGCGCAAGAGCTTCGAGGGCAGGAGAAAAGGGAGATAGCGGCAGGCGGAAGGTGCGAGCGTAAAGAAGCGATTTCGAGGCAAAAACAATGAGAGCCCTCTCTCTCTTTCTCTTTCGCGTATAATGCAGGAGAAGAAGCAGCAGACGGAATAAGGGAGAAGAAGAAAGGAGAGGAGGCCAAAAGTCCCAAGAGTTTAGTGGCTATGTGTCGGGAGAGTGGATAAGACCGCGGGTAGCTCTCTCGCTCTATAATTTCGAACCTTCCGGGAATAGACGGGGGATTCATAATTGACAGCAACGCCTACGTCGGACGAGCCATCTCTTTGCTCCATTCTCTCTCTTTCTGTATCTCTCCTTCACCTGGCGCGAATAAAGTCCCCGGTAGGTATACTCTGTATATATACGTGTGTACACACAGCTATGCTAAGAGTTAAGGTAAAAACGCGCATAGTGTGTATGTGTGTGTAGACTGAGAGAGAGAGAGAGAGAGAGAGAGAGAGAGAGAGAGAAGGCGAGCGAGAGGACTCCTGTAATTGACGTGTGCGCAGCCAGGCAGCAAGAGCAAGAGAGAAGGCTCGTCTTTCGGGGCCGGATGTGGTGGAACGTTAAGGACAGCAATTACGTCGACGGAGAAGACGTAATAAAGGCCCCGCTAAGATAGCATCCTACCCGAACTCCCTTACCCACTTCACATATATAGATATATACACACATACACTATCTCTCTCGCTCTCTTCGCGAAGCCCTTCGCTCTCCTGTGGCTCTTTCTTTTTCTCGCCTGTGCACCAACGTCATTTCTCATTGCGAACTCGCGGGCGAACTCCCGGACGCGGGCCTGATATCTCTTCCAGTCGATAGCATCTAAATCGCGAGGATGTACGTGTGTACGCGGCGCTGCGTGAACCGCTCGCCTGGAATTCGAAAGGGAAATTTGCGTTTTCCAACTGACTAACCGCTTGCTCTTTTTTACCTTCTTTCTTTGAAGCTGAATAAAGAGTGGTGAAAAAAATTTGGGGAATAATTCCGTTGCGCTTGGTACTTATATAGTGCGCAAGAAGCTTATACAGCTACGCGCGAAATTAACGGGGGGGGGAAGAAGGAGTTGGCTTTAATGACCGGGATTATGGTCTTTAAGCGGTAATCGACGTTAAAATCATACCGCTCGAACGATTTGCATGGCAAAACGACGGCATTTCTCCTTCCCTCGAGCGTTTTATACGTACGAATTCTGAATTTCGACTGATGCGAGAATTCTCGGCACATCTCTCGCCTTACTTTATCTCTCGGAATAATACGAAGGGGAAAAAAATATTAAACGCGGCAATGTGACTGTCGTCTTTCTTTTCAATACGAGCCTATATTGATATATATATATGTATATATACACTAGAGGGAAAACCAAAGTCTGCAGCTTTTTGTGTGTGTATTCGTGAATGGAAAACGGAGAGAGAGAATGAAGCGGCGCTAATGAAAAAGTCAGGAAGCCGGTATGTGTCCGCAATGTGGAAAGTCCAAGAAAGGCGCAACTCGTAGAGGGAGAGGATGGAGGATGAATGAAAAAAAGGAAAAAAAAAAGGAAAACCGTCAGAGAGAGAGAGTCGGGAGGAGACAAAGAATCTCGTTAATAATCGACATCCTCATTAGTTATTTCCTTGGCTCTTCGATCCATCCTCTTGCCTCCCCTCTTGCACTCTTACTTTTTTTCCAACCGCGCGCGTGCACTCGTTAAATACTAGGCGAAGAAAAACGCTCGGCAAGTGGTGAATGGTGCCCACCGCTATATATATCTCTCTCTCCCTCTCTCTCTCTCTCTCTCTGCCGAGAAGCGAGAAAATTTCCCAGAATTTTCCCGGCGCTAGAGCTTCTCGCGGTAATGATGAGTCCGTGACTTTTCAATCCTCCCGCGGTGTATTGGTATACACGGATGGATCGAGCGCGTATCCGCGGCCATAGCATCCCCTGCCACAATGAAGCTGAATATAATGACAAATATATGATCGTGCGTACTTATAGATACACCCGGTCAGTTTCCAAAGAAAAGCGCGCGGCGATTTGCGCGGATTAATAAAAGCAAGCGCGCGGAGCGGCACAGTTTCGCTCGGTAATTGCGCTCTCGCGCTCTTGTCTTAAAGCTCTAACGAGCAAAGATCGTCGTCTTCGTCGGGGGGGTTGTGATCTACGGCTGCGGTTAAAAGCCTCGCTCCGAGCCGACAACCACATTGCGATACGTTCTTCAGGAATCCGTCTCTCTCTCTCTCTCTTCTCGACGAGGAGGAGACGACGGTTAAGGAAGAAGCTGGATACAGATGCACGCAAAGATCGAGAGTATTGAAGCTTCTCACTCCCTTGTCTGCGCTTCCCACGCCTTAAAGAGCACCCCCATAGTCGGAGTTAACAGTGGCAGATTTCTACATTTTCCATACACACTTAGCCAGGCGGCACATAATTCACCGGTTTTTCGGCCATTAAAAACCGTATAGTCATCATGCGCGCTTTAGCTTTTTTTTTCCTAAACTCCGCGTGCGCGATGCATAATTCATAAATCAGTGGAAATCTCGTTAGCATAGAGCGATCAAGCTCGATCTCTGCCACCGCATATCTCATCTCGTATATACGAGTAACTCTACTCACCTTAACATATTGTTTACCCGGGCCAAACTATATACATCAAAGCAGTGCTCCATATAGCGAAAAGAAAACCAGTGCGCGTCTTTGCGTTATAGCACAGGCCGGAGGAAAAAAAATCTGGCTATAATGAGAAAAAGAGCTGGAGACGAAGCTTGGCACGGAGACTGGTTGCACGAATGATCGATCCGGGAGTACATTCGAGATGAGGAAGGGGGAGGGTTCCAAAACTCCTGGAAACGCCGGCGAAAAGAATGAGGATGGAGGTAGGAAGAGAGACTGGACCCAGGAAGAGAGAGAGAGACAATGGGCTAAAGAACAGAAGTACCTGCCGAAGAAATCAGAGAAAGAAACGCGCGCGTGGATCGTGTGCGTGCATATACATGTGGATGCGAGAGACAGGCTAAACCAGGTCCCCCTTTCTCTCTCTCCCGCGGGCGCGCACATTTACGCATAAGCGATCTCGCGCGAGGGCTTATAATACGCCGAAGAGTCGAAACGAATGCAGAAACGAGAGAGGGAGGAGAGAGGATCTTGGAGAAGGGGGGGGATCTCGAGTGTATACGGTATAGATCGGCTAAAAGCAACCGACGGCGTCTCTCTCTCTCTCTCACCGCGCACACGTGTGCGTTGCGAAAGGGGGAATTTCGCTTCGATTCCAATGCAAAGAGCGCGCTACAGAAGAAGTGCAGAAGAAGTCGAGGAGAGAGCAAGGAGGTAAGGAAGAAAAGAAAAAAGGACGATCGAAGGAAAAAACGCGAGCAAAAAAAATTCGTTACCAGCGGCAGCGGCGGCGGTAGCAGCGGCGATGGAAAAGGACGAAAGGGATCGAAAAAGGAAGGCCATCTCCCCCTGGCGTAAACGGTAGCGCGCGGCGAACGAACGAACGAGCCGGAGCAAGAGGATGGCTGCACGAGGGGGAATGCAGGCGAACCGTGCCGGAGAGAAACAGAGCGCACACAGACATAGCCTGCAGCCCGCGGGAAGAGAAAGATGGAGAGAGAAAGATAGAGCGCGTATGCGCCGTTAACTGGAGAAGCAACCGACCGCGGAGCCAAAGGTGCGCGCGCTCGCGAACGAGATATTCGCGAAAAAGAGGGAGAGAAAGGCGGGGGGGGGGCGGAAGGGGAAGAGAAGCCGCGCGGAAGACGGACGTCTCGTTGTCTCTCCGGCTGTCTGTCAGCTTAAAACGCGTCCCCCGCACCCCCGGCCTCCTTATCTCCGTATTCTTCCTCTACGCCGTATATCTTATCGTTCTTTCCGCGTACTCTTTCTTTCTTCCTCTCCTCTCTCCTTCGTCCTGCATCCAATACGAATACATGTACACGAGCGCAAGTTCCCGATTCTCTCTCTCTCTACTCTCAATCCGCGCAACACGGACGCACTATACAGCTTCTTTATATCCGTCGAAAAAAAAAACGCACAAAGCATAACGAAGCCGCGCGCGACCCAGTAAAGAGGTGGAAACCGGTCGCGTTCCCTCTCCTCTTGCTCTCCGGCTTCGCTCAAACTCCCGCGGGCCCGCGCTCAACTTTTCGAGAGTCGCGTCCTTAGGGAGAGAGGAATCTCGCGTTTTTTCTTTAGCCTGCGCGTTTACGTATATATAGCGAAGCGCGAATTCGGCCGCAATGAAAGCAGAAAAGACGCTGATGCGAACGAGAGAAATAAGGAAAGGGAGAGAGAGAGAGAGAGAGAGAGGAGGAGGGCACGAAGCGAGGGAAGAAACATCAGTCACGGACGCCGCCGACTCGTCTTTTTCACCGCGCTACTCCTCTCATCGTTGTCGTCCTCTT
>JAPYYQ010001802.1:0-27514 GCA_030522585.1 Anagyrus pseudococci
CTCTCTCTCTCTCTCTCTCTCTCTCTCTCTCTCTCTCTCTCTCTCTCTCTCTCTCTCTCTCTCTCTCTCTCTCTTTGTGCAATGGCTTGCAACTCTTCGGATTCTCTTTTAATTTCGTTGCCAAAGGAGCAGCAAAATCAAACGCGCGGCTAAACCGCGAATATATAGATCTCACTCTTTCCCCGTTGTTACCCCAACATCCTCCGCAATTCCGTAACACAGCAAAGTCCCTCGGACAACAGCCCATTACAACTATCACTCCTTTTTCCCTCTCACCCTTATCGGTAACATTACCCGAATTCGGGTGTACCACGCCTCTATATATACACACACACACGTCGCGTCGACACACCGCGTCGTTTCTCCCTCTCTCTCTCTATCCAAATACACGCGCGACGACTTCCTGGTGCGGCAAAGCGACAATGCGCCATTTAGACATCGCTCGCCCGTAAAGTCCCCGCAAAGTAGCGTAATATCGCGCGAGCCTCTCTTAGCCCGGCTTAGACAGAGCTCACCCTCTCCCTCTCTCTCTCTCTTTCTCTTTCGACGATAAGTCGAATGGCGGCCCAACAATGCGGACGTCGCGCGCGGCTCGCACTTACACTGCTCCAGCCTTAGACCAAACCGGGGAGGGTTAGGGGGATAAGATAGACCTGGCGCGGATTCGCTGAAACAAACGAGGATTATTTATTAGTCTGTTTGGCGGCGTCCGATCACCACCACAGAGCGAGCAGCGTTTCAAGCACATTTAAATGTGCGTTTGGAAAAATCCACGGATTATTGTTGTTTCTTTGTTTTTTTTTTACTTTCTGTATACGTCTACGTGGACACTTAACAGCCTGGCTCTCGCGCACATTCCTTACGGATTATAAGCTAATCGTCTTGACAATTGGAGAATCCAAACCTGCTGTCCCCTCTCCTATCCTCGCGACTCGCTCACACGTACACACACACGAGCCGGCATAAAATTTATACTTAATCACGTTGATATGTAGTTTGTACGCTGTTATCGGGGTATTACGTCATCGAGTCGAGCTTCGTAAGCTTAGAGAGCGAGAGAGCAGCCGCGTTGTGTCTCCCTTCTCGGATAATCGCGTCCACACGTGTGTGCCTGCCTGGGGGAGTACGTGTGGGGCGGCGGCATTATTGAAACGTTGTCGGGGCCCGAAAGAAAAACGCCTCGCGTGCGGGCTGGTGAAAGCGAATAGTCGCCGACGTGGGAATTTTTACACGTGTGTTTGTGTGCGCCCCAGCTCTAGCTATAGGGCGTAGAAGACAGAGAGAGAGAGAGGCAGGGAGGAAGGGAGGCATTGCAAGAATCTCGAGTAGGGGGTATCGCTTTTCGCGGACATGTACGAGAGGTAAGCCGATAGCCACTCGGACTCTCCTTTTACCTCGCGCAGAGCTATCGCCGACCTCTCCCTCCCTCTCCTCTCATATACGAATCTGATTAGGTCGAGAGTCGCGGACCGATTTATGGACGCGTGCGTTTATAAAGGAATGCGCACATGTGTGTGTGTCCTTTTGCTGGGAATTGAGATTTTTTTGGTTGCAGCACTGACACGTTTCTCCCTCTGTGTGTACCTTTTGCCGAGTTTAATTATCGTCTAGTAGTTGCCAAGTGTGCGTGTGTGTGTGAGAGAGTACACGCCCGTCATATAAATCAGCGAGCGTGTTTCCTTATTCGCTGTCCATTAAAATTTCAATCTAAGGACTTTCACACCTCAGCTCGGAGCATTTGTCTCCGTATTATGGTTTGCCGCGTGTGCTTTGCTCCAACTGACACTTCCGCCCTCCGGGGCCCCCATAGACTCTTTGCTGGTATAAAATAACACGCGAGCTGAGAGCTATATCGTCGTGTATTAGATACAAAATTCGAAAATATCAGCCGTGGGCGCGGCTCAAGGGGGAGGGGTTACAACGATCGTCACGATTTTCGACGAACCGAGTGAGCGGCTGACGGCCGACAAAGGGCGAGGGGGATGCCCATAAAAATGGTAAAAAGGAGTTCAGCACCGCGAGCGGAGATGCGCGCGTGCTGCCTGCCGGCCTTTAAGCTCCGCAATACACCCAGGCCGATTCACTTTCACCCATGGCCTCACGGCGATATCACGGGAAATCGGATTAAAAATTGAATTCGAGAGCTCGCTCGCCCCCTCGCTCCTTCCCAACTTGTCGGAAGTGCACTGCCAAAGGTACACAAACGGCGTTTTCTCGATTTTGCCCAGAGGGCCAACTGTTTTTTCGATCGATAAATCGGCTGTATAAACTAGCGGCCGATTATTTGCATTTTTTTTCTTTTTTTTTCAAAGTTGTGTACCCCCTGCGCGAAAATATTTTTTTGCTTTTTTCTTTTGGAATTTATTTATGTACCACTCTAGCGCGGCAATGTTACGCAATATGTACGAATACCAATCGCTAATTACATCTCCGCTCTCTCGCTCGTGTAACCCTCGCTCGGCGTACGAGAGCCTCAGCGATTTCCAGAAAACTCCCAGAAGGGGCCATCGACCGAATCGAGCATTCCAATCGCGTCTTACAGAACAAGCCATCAAGCTTCTAGTCGAAAGGAAAAAAAAAAGAAGCGGCAAGAGGAAGATAAGCAAGGTACGCGCGCGGAGGCGAAAGGATAAGAAAAAGCAATTGGAAAAAGTAAAAAGGCGCCCCATACAAGCCTGCGCCATCAAAAATTCCACCTGCAGAGAGAGAGAGAGAGAGAGAGAGAGAGAGAGAGAGAGAGTCCCTTTAGCCTATACGATGGCAAAACAATCGCGAGGAACGCGGAGAGACGTAAGAGCCACACACACACGCACGCACACGTATACAGCTGCGACGACAGGCATAGGAAGTCGGAAGTAAGCAAAGCGCGCGGTTACGTGTACCGCGCGCGCGCGCGGGCCCCGGGTGATCGATCGTTTCCGGGATCGATTATGCACACCGAGAGAGAGAGAGAGAGAGAGAGAGCCCCGTACGCCCCCGAGGTGGAGGCCTATAACCCCTTTTAACTCGTACATTTGCATGCGCTCCGAGATATGCGCATAGCTTTGGAGACCCTCTTTTTTTCTCTCTTTCTCTCTCCCTCTTTATTTCCGAAGCAGCGGGGCCCTCCTTCTTATCGATCTCGCTTGGGAGGCTGGCTTTCTTGCTTGATTTCTTATCGGCTCTTATGTAATTGCCCGAGAGAGCTCGCTTCTCCGGTGTCCACCCCCCCCCCTACCCCTCTCCACCGCCTTCCCCTACCACTACCAAACCCTTATACTCCGTACGAAAATAAAGCGGCTGCTTTCTTTTCTATAGATTATTTTTCGCGTCTTTATTTTTGCACTGGCCATGTTCGGGGGGGGGGGGAGCGCGACGTGTTTGTTTAGCCTGATTGCAAGCCTCTACTTTGTGATTTTTTATCCCTTTTTTTTTACGAAATCGAGCTGAATGTTTGCCTTGCTAAAAATTACAGCGTTCTCGCTCCTATAAGCCTCGAACTTCAATCTTGCGTTTTGATAGGTCCATTAAACGTTACGGCTGAATCATTGTTTTTACAAGCCCGGCAATAATGACAGGCACACACTGCGGTCGAAAGGAAAAGAGCAAAAAAAAAAAAGAACCGTATTTTCGTATAAAACGTAATAGTCCTAATGAACACGCCTATTAATACTAACCGATATACTCTCTCTGTTTCTGTTTCAGGTAAGCCGGACCGCAGTAACGGCCTCCCTCTCAAAGACACATCAAGCGTAAGTCCCCCGTAGCAATCAACGTAAACACTCTAAAAGATCCAGCCTCAACCCGCGTTAAAGTGCCTTGAAAAATAAATAAAAGGCAAAAGAAACAGCAAACGATCGCAAAACAACGTTCGCAGCCACCCCCGCATAGAATCGAAGCAGCCAGAAGCGCTATAGAGAGCGCTCGTTAACGCGATCCATCCGTCAAAATTCCAAGCTGCCGGGGGGCGCGCGGGCGTTTGCGCGCGCACTCTCGTAACGTTTTACAACAACGCCTCTCTCGTTTTCCCTCGTAAAGCCAAGGAGCGAAGGAAAAACTCGCAACCGTTTCCGCGTCCGCGCGCGCCCATATAATCGCGAGCTCGATTTCTCTCTCTTTCGCTCGCGCGCTGGAGAGCAGGGGGGGAGGTTAAAGCGCGCCCGGGACTTTCTTCGCCGACAAGCCTGTTTATTCAGCGACGTTTCTGTTTTCCACGCGCGCGCGCGCGCCTGGGAACGCGCGAACCGGAATCGACGAGATTTTAAAGGGAAAAAAAAATAAGTAAACGGCGTCCCGCCGAAATATACTTATCCCGATATATTCCGCTTTGTTGTATGGAATACACGTGATCGAGAGTGTTTGTAGATACAGCTCGGAGCAGGTCAGACACGCGAGGTTTCTTTTCTTTTCCGATAATTTCTTTGGGGTATATCTATATGCGCGTGTAGCTGGAGGGCTGTGTGCTGTCAACGTATTACGTCGGCAACAAAACGAGAGCCAGCCTATGCACTTATCCGTCATTACGAAAAGAGCAGCCAACGGCCAAAATCGCAGACGGATTGATTTTCCTCGGGAGAAAAGTCGCATACTTCCATCGACGGTAATAAATCGATCGGCACACGCCCCTTCCTCCTCCTTCACAGCCGAGAGCCCTCGATTTTCTCGGCCGCGATACTTTTCATACGCCGGCATTATTGGCCCAATTGCGCATAATAGCCGCTCTCTCGTATAAGGTGGACGACGACGACGGGGGAGAGGTAAATAAGTATCAACGAAAACGGCCTGAATATTCATATATGCGAAAACGAGAGATTTCTCAATTTCACGAGAGAAGTTGAAGTTAAAGTTGCTTTATTGAATGTCGGCTAGGGACAAGTCCCACATAGCCGTGGCGATTATAAGCGAGGCGAGCGCATGCCGTCAACACAAGCTTATCGTACAAAAATCGTATAAAAAATCAATATATAAAAAGTGCTTGAGAAATAAAATACAAGAGAGAGATGGCCGAGAGAGTGAGAGATTTGCTTTTCACTGAACGTCGCCGCCGAGCGCCACGCCCGCGATATTATAAGCGCGTGAAAAGTGTTGCGAGCGCGCGCGAGAGAGAGAGAGAGAGAGGCGTTGGTGAAAGTGTCCGTTCGGAGAGAGAGAGAGAGACTCTCCGATATCTTGCGGCCTCTTGCGCGTTTGTAAACACGGGCGCGTTGTTAATGCTCGCTTAATTCTCGTATAATGAGCCTTCGATATTGTCTCAATAACGAATGCACACTGAAAATTCGTTCGGGGACATTTACATGAAGCTTTGTTTATTGTCCGCGGGCACACGCATATGCAAGACTTTCTAATATTCTGGCAGAGTCGGAAAAGAGAAAAAAAATGCACAGTGTAAGAGACGCATAGTGTTTAACGGCAGTACTCGAGAGACTAATTGAATAATCGGAATAACGACAAAGAATGTCCGTCTGTATAGCTGTACGGGGGAAAATAAAGTACCAAAAGTAATGCCGGCATCCCGCGAAAACTGCATTCACAATCAAGAGAGAAAGACAGTAGAGACTTGAGCCAACTGCATTGAATCTATACATACATGTATACCTATATGTGTATATATATACGTGCGCGTATCTAAAGGAAGCTGTCGCAACGTCATATATACGCACCAAGCGCGATTGTTGCGGAGAGCTGAGAATCCTTTTCTTCAAACGCACGCTCTCGCGCTTTTCTGGCCTCGTGCATCTCTCCTTGCCACTTCCAACACAGGCACATGCACACCAGCACAGGTAAACACTAGAGAGTCCGCAGACACGATGCCGCAACAGCGCACCTCGATCATGTCTGATCATTTCGAAAGCGCGAGAGGCCTCCTTCCCCCCCCCCTCCACCCTCGCCCAGTGCTCCCCAAGATACACAGAGCTCCGCTCTCGTTTCACTGTGTGTATGCACACATACGCGCTCTCCTCTCGCTGGCAAAGTTCGGTTTAATTGCGGCTCCGCTGGCTCGGCGCGGGAATATTTGCGTCGGGCGAGGCTTGTTCCCGGGAAGCCTTAGCGAGCGACTATCCCTCACCCACCACCCCTTCTCTCTCTCTCTCTCGTGTAATTGATCTGTTTCGGGGATCTGCATAACCTCCTCCTCCTTTTTCTCACTGCCGAGCTTGCATTGTTGTTTCGCGCTCCTTTGTGCTTTATAGACGTGTACATAGGCTCGATCGACAGCTCATAGGCATACCGGACAGAATTTTCGCGCATTTTTCGGCTCTTATTAATCGCGATGCGATCATTATCATCGGGGGAAGATCCGACCAATACAGCGACAACGTACACTTTCAATTGAAAATATCGAGCGGCCTCTTACTTAAATGCGTAAACAATAGGCAGATAGCTTTTTCAATATATAACACACTTAGGATCTACGTCGCGCTTTCTCCGCAAACGGTATTCCGTTGTTTTCGCAAAAGCCGTGCATTCATCAGTCCGAGCTGCATTAGTTGCACTCTCCTTTATGGCTTTATTACACTGCCCGTACTACCCCGCCTTCCCTCCTCTCAGCCGCGAGATATCTGGTTTGGAACTGGTCGAAAGTTACGCAGTAGTTTGTCTTACTCCAGTTCCTGGCCTCGAGGCTTTCTCACTTTCCTGAGAGAGCAGAGCCCAACTCGCTATACACAAGAGAGAGAAATATGCCTGCACTGTCTCCGACACTATTGCTCCCTCTTCCGTGAACGCTACTTGTGAGTGTGTGTGTATATGCAGTTCTCTTGTTACCCGCACAGGCAATAAACATTGCTTTTTTTCCCCCCTTTTTCTCAAGAGAGAGTGTGGCCTTTGGAGACTAATGCGCGTTTGATAATGAGACGCGCGTATTTCGGCGAGCAAGGACACTCGATGCGAAGAAGGTCGGCTTGCGTATACGTTTGTATAAAGGGGGGAAGCAACGACGTGGGTATACATAGGCTTGATTAGCAGGGCGCGAGATTGCTGTTTGTGTATGTGTGATTGATACATGCCGTGCGAGTCTATTCGTCGATCCGCTCTCGCGATTCTTCGCTGGTACAGGAGAGCTCTCCGTTGGCTGGCTAATTGGCGCTTGCGGGCTGAGAAACTCTTGGGACTTTTTTTTTTTTGTTTCTATGACAGGCAGCCGGAGGTGGGGGGGGGGATCGTATCGCTGGAACAAATGGTTGGAAAAGGAATCGATGGCCTGGAAGGAATGTATTTCGGACTACCTCTCTCACTCGCACGTGGGATTGTTGGTCTTTTGGCCGAGTACGGAGGGGGGAGTGCGATGATTGATGAATGCCCCATTGGGAAAATTTTGTTGGTGGTCTAGTTTGTTTAAAACATCGAGAGAGAGAGAGAGAGAGAGAGAGAGAGAGAGAGAGCCCGGAGCCACTGTTTAGTGACTCTGCCTTTACTCTTTTGCCCGCGCGGTGTTGTGTTTGATTATCGAGCGTATATTTACATGCTGTCTATTGCGCAACTTCATGATTTTTCAAGCGCTCCCGGTCGAATTGTGAAAGCTCAAAGGGCATTGTTGAAATATAATTACTTATCAATTAGGTTGAGGCGATTTTTTTTCTCTCTCTCTCTCTCTCTTCTCTCCTCCCGTAAAAGCGCGGCTCGACAATCAATAGAGCTAACGCTGCTAATGCTCGATCTGAAATTTTAATGGTCTGACGAAGGATTGCGCTCTTGCAGCGTATATCTCTGTGTGTATAGGTCTCTGTGTGTACATAGGACTGGAGTGAAAATTAATGTCAGAAAACGCAATTCGAGTGCGAAGTTACTAATGGATCTACAACGATGTATCTCACACACGCACACATAAGCTCAACTGCGCGCTCTCGACATTGTCCTCGTTATATTTCCAAGCCGAAGGACTGCAACGCTGCGTTTCCTCTATTAGAGTCAATTTTCCCTCTCGAACCTTTCTCACGCACTCGCGCAAGCGGACGCTTGCAAAACTACTTTGGTGGAAGGGGCGGGGGGGGCCGGAGTTGTATATAACTCATCTGGGACTTTATCCGCTACTGCGCTCGCTATACGATGATGGTGAGAAGAAAAAAATCGGACACAACGCGATTTTCCCGAGGAATTTTAATGGATCGTTAGCTTCATCTTTTTTCGCGAGACCAGACACGAGCCTTTCGTCATTGATTTTTCGACCGAAAGGGAATTGCCTCGTTGTATAATACAGATATATCACGTTGTATGAGAAGCTAGCGACGCTAATCTATAATTGTGGATTGACGATAATTGCGACGTTAATTGATAATTAAACATCGATCGTCCAACGCATTTTCCGAAGGACGAAAAAACGTCTTCCTCTCTTCTTTTTACCCTCATTTTTTTATACCCGCACGATATACTCGATCTCGCGTACAACTTAAAGTATCTCTTGCGCAACAACCAAACAGTCTCCCCCATTTTCCCAAAAAACGCATATCACACCGTTCCTGTACGCTCAAGATCCGCGCGTTAAAATTTCTCATGGGGCATACAAAATTCATAAACCTCATTGGCCAACTTCTCTCTCGCCTATCGAGCTTGCGCGCAAAATATCGTACGGCGTAATAACGAAAATCGGCAGGAAAATCAGGTCGCTCGGTTCCTAAAACATTATACAGCGTGACACAACGCTTGTCCCGGCTGTAAGCGGCTGATCAAAGCCGGAATAGGAAATTTCGTTGCTATACGTAATCTCTCTCTCTCTCTCTCTTTTTCTTCGGCGGGCATCAATTACTGGCGAGGGGAAGGGAGGCAAGAGAGAGAGAGAAAAAGCGACCTCGCATTGTCTCGCTGCTGCCGGACCGAACTGCATCTCTCGCGCTTGTGCCCGCTAATTATCCCCGATAGTGCAGAAGTAGGACCGAGGGTGGAGCGGGGGAGGTAGAAACGTTGAGAGTGGGAGACGGTCGTTAGGAGCGGCGTAATTGACGTTGGGCTCAATTTAGGCTGTTCTTTTCCCAGCAGAGTGCGACGCCTACGATTCGTGGGAGCTCGGGCTTGCTAATAATATACGTCTATATACACATATATATATATATATATATATATATATATATATATATATATATATATATAAATATATACGCAGAGAGATAAGCGGCGTTTTCTAAACAGCCCCGATAATTCTTAGCTTTTCGGCGGGATATATCGCGCGGGAGGAAGTAACGAGGGGGCTTTTTCGAACGCTCTTATTGGGAGGGGCGTTCTTCGAAAGATTAGCCGAGGGCGAACGGTAGCTTCATCCCGCCCACTCTGCAAGCGCCATTAACATGCTTGTGCGCGCGCGCGAGACAGACCGACCCCTCCTGCCCCCGGCTCGTGCTATAGAGAGGCTACTGTCGCGCCTGCGCGTATATGGAGGGACACGCAGCTATATAGTGACTTTTGGCTCAATGGGTCAGGACCGAATGGCGTTTTGGTGTGCTGCTGAAGATTAACGCGAGGCTGCCGCGTCTCTCCCGTAATGATTTGCGGCGCGTATGATGAGCATTGGCAAAAATGAGATGCAGTTCTATCTGGTTAAAGTACAAATTGTATTTTATGATGAGCGCTGGTGCTTATATTGAAGAACATTAAATACGTTCGTTGCGAATGCATATCGAGCAATTTGATGGGGGATATTCGATGGAATACGTGAATTTTCGTAAAAATCCAGAGGCTAAGGTTCAGCGACCGAAGGTCATATAGCGATGAGTCATTGCTGAGTCAAGCTTTCAATCCGATATGCGTATTTAAAAGCCGGTAAATTCGTTTCGAAGATATTGCAGTGCCAAATAATTTTGAAAGTTTATATGCCTCGCTCTCTCGGCGTCTCTCTCTCTCTCTCTCCCTCTCTTTGCGTTCCGAGCGTGCGCGCGCGCACACAGACAAACTCCCCATCTTTTTCGTACATAACGCTTGCTCGGCGTATGTACTTTACAGCATCGCTATATCCACACACGACAGCTCTCGACTTGGTAGCCCGTCGCATAAATAAACCCCGCAGACTTTCAAGCTCTGGCGCACCAAAAAAAAGCGAAAAGTTTAAAAACGAAAAAAAAAGACAGCCGAGGTTCGCAGCAAAACAGCGCAACGTATGTGTACCCCTTCACCCGATCGAGAGGCTCGATCGACATTTCGTTAAACGCGGCAAAGCGGAGCCTATGCCAGCAGCAGCAGCAACCTGCTCGCCGCACGAATTCCCCTCGTGCATGTATGTATATACATAGGACGAAACTTCGAGGTGCATTAACCTTTCCGCCCGCTCGAAAACGTCGTCGCCGCTCCGCAGTCTCGGTTCACACCTGCACGCTGTCTCTTTCTCTCTCTCTCTCTCTCTCTCTCTCTCTCTCTCTCTTTGACCCTCCAGGAGAGGAGAATGGGACCAGGCGACATTGTCATGCAAGCGCACGCTCGGTGACTTTTCGACGAACGGCGTCGTCGCAGCGACGCGAGAGGAAAGCCGACGCGATTCCCCCTCCTCCCCTACAACCACGTGCATCGAATATAATCGCCGAGGGTATAGGCGTGCGCGCGGGCGTGATAGAAAAAAAAAATGAAGGACAATAGACGCCGACACCATAGCGACCCTCAGCTCGTCGCTGCTCGATAATGCAGCCTATACCGCTGCCGCTGCAGTCCGCCGACGGCTTATAGAATTCGGCTGAGGATCGATGCGTACACACGCGCGCGAGGCCGAGACTTCCGGTTAAGCCGGGCGCGGATGTGCGTTACACACAGCCTCTGCCTATATAGCCAGCGCTGCTGGCGTTTCTTGCTTTCCAACAAGTCCGATGACTAAGCGACCCGATTATATATTTATATTGAAAAAATAATCTATTATCAATTTGATTATTTATGTGTTTGTACCGATCTTTTTCATACCGATCGCAGAAGAATCGCAGTAACACGCTAGATACAACCGCTTTCCGTGTGACCCTCCACACTCGTCAACTGGTCTCCAGCCATCTCGAGTGCCGTATCCTTTCTCGAAAGAAAAAAATGCTCGTACCATCTCGCGCGCGCACAGAGCACTCGCGTAGAGAGAGAGAGAGAGCGAGTGACCTCCGCGACCTCCCAGAAACGCGTCTCGCCGTAAATCAGAGACACGCTCCGCGCTCTAGGCACTCCAGATCCGTAAATCCAACTCGTCCTCGGCGAACGAGCGACACTCGGCTCCCGTCGCTCCCCCCCCCCCCCCGTCACCAAAGGTATTATACTTCCGACTGGACGATATCTCGCGCACCCGATTTATCGTCCCCGAGCGATAACGATCTGCCTGAGAAGGCGTGGCGACACTTATATGCATATACGTATATACGAGGTATAATATGCAGTACGTCAAGCCTGTAGGTATATAACTAGCCAAGGTATTCCACATATTTGCCTTGTGCTCTCCCCCTCTCCTCCGTCTGCCGCCTAGAGATTTACGAAGATGGCCGCGCAGGTACGAAAATTCAGCGCGTGTGCGGGCCCCCTAATGCACACCGGGAGAAGGAAGAAGCCGTGATGGATGTTACTGCGACGTCGCTGCCCTTAGACCCCTTTCCCCCTTGTGGGAAAGCTTAGTGTTCTCAAGAGCGAGCGAGCAAGAGGGAGAACAAGCGCTTAGACCGGCGCGGCTAACTCTTTATGACCGCCGCTGGGAATTATACTCAGGCTCGTTGGCTATGCGACGCGTAAACACACACACACACACACGCACACACACACACACTTAAATAGTAGACTGTACGCGCGCGAAAGAGAGTGAGAAAGAGAGAGAAAGAGATTCCGCGTGGAATAGAGACTGGTGGTATAGGATCGGCGCCAAGTAGACCGGTAGAGAGGAAAGCGAAAACGAGCGCTAGATCTATTGTACGGTGGTGTACACACGTAAGAGCCGCGGCTGTGTGAATCGATGACGCGATGAGAGTAAACGAGAGAGCCAACAGAGGACAATACAACAATGCTCGTGTTACACCTCGACCCCTCCCCCCTTCCTCTCGCTCTCTCACTCTCTCTCTCGCTCTATATCGGCTTTGTTAGATCGGATGATGCGCCATGCTGCAGATCGTCCTCGTTATCGCCTTTTTAATATCTTCCCGCTCGTTTTTTTTTTTTTTTATTTTCTCCATAAGGAGGTGCCGAGGCGTCTCTTTGATTCGGCTTTTATATAGGTATACTGTGTAGAGTCGCAGTCGAGTAGGATTTGTCGGTTATCGCTGGGAAGATTTGGGTAGACACGTACTTTGCTCGGATGATTAATGTGTGCGCGGGAGAGGTCGTGCGTGGATTTATACTATATGGCATCGCTTTAGGGCCTATTCGCACGCCAGGGACTATATGAGCCGTGCGTTCAAAGAGGGAGGGGGAGTATAAATTAGAGATCGATATATCTTACCGATCGCCCGAGTGTTTCTTAATTGTGCGAGAGAAGAGGGAAGGGGGACCAGGGAGAGAGATGGCGACATATTGATTCGCGACACAAAAAATTATGTCTTCTGTTTTAAAGATTCGGCAGAGCTGTATATTCATACGACGATCGGTGTGGTTTTGAAATATTTCCCCCAATCGGGATCGCATGATTTTGAATATACACGAGACTCTCGAATTTCGAATGTTATCGAGGGAGAAAAACCCAGTAATCCAAATATATTTAAACTGGGTATACCCATATGCTAATCACCGTAATCATCATCAATATAAAACAACTGTTCGACGGGGGGATCCTGAAAAATCCCTCAATAACCGATCGATCGGAGGAAGAAACTCACAGGCTTAGAAAGAGAGAGAGAACGAGAAACGCGTCTAACAAATGTAGCCTCGGGCATGGCAGCGGCTCTCCATCTCTCGGCCTAAGTATATCGTATGTCGGCTCCCTTAAGGCCCGTTAAGCAAACACTCGCTCATATTCGCTGTTGCGCCTCCCATCCGGCGTTCCTCGGCACGCGCAGTTAATGAGTCGCAGCGCGAAATATCGCGGTCGTTAAGGCGACAAAGGAGAGGGAGACGGACGCGTTATTAACGATTTCCTTCGGCCAACAAAACGCGCGACACTCTCTCTCTCTCTCTCCCGTGTCAAGTACCGCCGGCAAATGAGCGTTAAACTGAGTGCATAACGTTGAAAAAATATTTAAGGAGAGGGAGAGGAACGCATAGCAAGAGAGACCAAGAAGGAGAGAAAACTAATCGCGTGGGCGCATCCTCGGCGGAAGGATGCATTCCCTATAGTCGGTCATAAATCGGCCGAGTGTCCAGCTCGTGTCTTGCGCTGCATTAGCATTTAGAATAGCCAACGGCTGCAAGACTCTCTCTCTCCCTCTCCCCCGGACATACTTTGACGCTCGCTCTTTATTGCACGGAGCTCTCTCGAGGGGTTAAAGGAAAAAGCTCTCTCTGCCGTCGATGCGTATATATAGAGGTGCATGTAGGGCTGTTTATCAGCTATTGGAAATTCCCGGGCCGCGTTACTCGGCCCTACTTTATCGTCGCTCTGGGAACTTGATATTCCGCGAAGGTTTATTACTCCCTAGGATAGGCCGGAAAGTGTATACAGAAAGAGAGAGAGAGAGAGAGAGATTTGCTGGAGCCGTTAAGAGCAATCGTTAAATCGCTAGTCGCACCTGCGATGCGAAAATATTTTTCTGCGCGCAAGCTCTTGGACTTACACAAAAGCGCATACGAAATGTCCTAAGCCAAAAAGTCCCTATAACACTTGTACACGATTGTGCGATCTATATGTGTGGCGAGTGTTACTGCGCGAGAGTACGCGGGTATTACTGCGGCGGCCGCAAATAAATCGACGCGCGCTGCGGTGGAAAACTCCCGTAGCGAGTGGTATACACGAATTTTTCGTTATTTCTCATTTTTTTTGCGCACGCGGTACGGGTGGAAAGAGTCGCGTGACGAGATAATTGGCGTTTATCGATTTGCGGTGAGTTATTGCCCCCCGCGCGCACGCCGACGTCTGCGGCCTGGGATTATTTTTTTTTTTGCTCTTTTTACCTCGCGTTACCCCAGCGACGACGGGTATTAAAGCGACGATTGCGCTTTGGGCTCTGAGACGAATTTTAATCGCTCGCGCGGGCCAGCCGTTTCCTTTTCGCATCCCTGGGAGCTTGCTCGCGGCTGGTGATTGCCGGATTACGTTGTCTCGCACTTTTATTATATGGTTTGGGCTGTCTACTTTTTTTTGTGTTTTATTTTAAAAGAGAAAAAAAAAGATTTAAGAAAGCCGCTTTGGTGACGACTGAGTTATTAAGTAATGTTTATTGCGTATTTTGTAATGACGGGGGTTGGTATTAACCTCTATTATAAAGATTTATGGATTCATAAACACCCGGTTTTTTTTTCTGTAAGGCCGAGGAGACAAAATTTTCTCATTAATCACGCGCACGTCAATTACGCGCTCGCGGGTGAAAAAATAACGCACGCGCTAGTCGTAAGTATACGAGCTCGAAGAAAGGAGAAAAAAATAAACGATCGCTAAAAGTTGTGCGCAGATTTTTTTAAAAGCTCGACACCGTGAACTCATGCGCGTTATTAATCTATACGAATTACTATACATGTGCGCCGTTGGCGGTGCACGCGAAATACACTCGAGCCTGTCGCCGGGGGGGTTATTATTGTCAATGATGCCACTACGCTATTTATTATCATGCGCACCAGCCAACGAGACAGTACACTCGAATCCCCTATTCGACCGCCTAAAAAAATACCGCGATAAAAAACCACATCCGAAATCAATTTTTTTTTTTTTAACGCGTCGACAATCAAAACTCGGCCGACAGCTTATGCCATACGTCAAAAAGTCGAGGGAAAGTTTCAGGCGGCCTATAATAAGCCGAGACAATCTGCGGTCTATAAGCAGCCTCGCACAATAGACCCCTACAAGCATGATGAAATCTCTCTTTTTCTCTCTCTCTCTCCTCATCTCACAACTCATAGACGTCGAAAGCCCAAGACAGCCGGGTTATGGACTGCAAGAGACTCGTAAACGTAACTCCGTTAAATTGATAACCCAAAGTCACTCGGTCTTTCTCGCTTCTTACGAGACGCGAGCCACCTAATTATTGTCGCGCAAGCAACTCACGATAATATTATTTTCAATTAACAACCACATAATCGGGAAAGATGAATTTTCTCTTTGGGCCCTCCCCCCCCCCCTCGCGCTATCCCGCTGTTATGTACGAACTGCAGTCCGAAGGGAGGTGTACTTAATTGAAACAAGCCCGTTAACAGCCAAGCCCATCTAAAAATAGTAATTGCCTTATCGTAAAATACAGCGCGGCCCGGACTAAGCCTAGTCTCTCTATACCACCGTGTCTCTATACTCGGGACCTCTGGAGAAAGTTGCGGCTGTATATAAATCCATCCCCTCCTCCATCTCTCTCGATCGCTGAAGCCAGCGTGTTAAAAAGTCTCTCGTCACCCGTGATAAATTAAAACTCGCTTCCTAGAAACACTGGCTCCCTCCCTCTCTCTTTCTTTCGCCGCAGCTCCTACCCCCCACGAGCGAAAAACGTATGCCTTTTAAATGAATTCGTCCAGCGCACGCGATTGCCCCATAAAGAATCACTTTTACCGCGCACCGCGGAGAAAGGCTATATAAAAAGACGATAGACGACTCTTTCTCACTCTTTTGCGATGATATACCCAAGCCGATTCGCCTCTTCTATATCGTCCGTATAACTGACAAATCGCGGTATTAATTTGACGACGATGCTTTGTTTCCGCGACGTGATTTTAATCGATCGTCTCCTATCCTGCACCCCCCCCCCCCACCCACCCTGTTCTGTTATTGCGCTATTGTGTGTAACCGATTGCGAGCGTCTGAGGGCTTGTAACCGCAACCACGTGGATATTGTCTTCATTTGAATCCTGGTTAAATTGGTGTGTGTGTATGTGTGTCTTAAAGTAGAGAGAGAGTGGCTTGATCCTTATCCGAAGAATACGTTTCGATTGTTCGACTATGGAATTCCGGGGAGGTAATATTTTTTTCTTCTTTCTTTTAAACTAATCGATTTGTTTGAAAGGCCAATTTCTATGAAACCGTCTTGGAATTCACGAGCAAATTTGTAAAAAGAAAAGGGGGGAAAAAGGCAAAGGTGCCGTCTTCTCTCTATTCAGATTCTATTCATCGGTATACCCCTGCTGTTATGAGGCCTATTATAATAGTGTCATCACCTGTTAAATACCAGCTATCCATCAGGGGAATCTACTTTCGAGAAACACACCTATCCCTCGATCGTACATACATCTCTAATTTTTTTCTTCTTCTTCTTCGCATTTCCCATTCATCAAAGTCCTACCCATACGGAGAAACATCGTTCCCTGATCAATTCCTATACGTGCGTTATATGCCTGCGCACAATTGTACAAGTCGTATTACGGATTGTTAGCACGTCGAGTCTATGGATTTAATTATTTATCCCAGCTTTCAAAATTAAATTAGCCCGCTCGGCGTTTCAACCTCCTTTTTTATTCTCGACTTGTCATCGATATTCATGAAAAGGAGATCGAACAAATGGAACACGCGGGGAAAGTCTATCGCCGAACTTCGTTGCTTCGTTATATCATGATTAATGAATACCTGAATTTTATTAGAGCCGTAGATCGAAGTTGATGTTCGTCTGAACTCCATAGCAAACCGAGACGCTTCGCTGATGATACGGATTTATAAACATCCTCGCTGAAATTAAATCTCAACATCCAGTCCCAGGCCACGAGTACATCTCATTTCGACCACTTTAAACGCCAACAAGCCCGTTGGATTATTAATTGCACGTTACCTTTCGCTAATAGCCCACATTCGTCAATGGCCGAAGAAAAAGAAATCGGCCGGCCGATTAGATCTTTCACCAATCGGGGGCCTGGCTTCGCAACCTCGAAAAATGTGCTCTTATTTGCACGGCAAGCCACAACGCCAGCAACCAGCAGGAGGGGGGGAGGGGTTGTCTGAATTATGCGCGCTGCGTCGCTAATGGCCGTACCACGACGACGCGGCAGTCCGCAAGAATTTAACGGCTATAGGTCGTGTACAGGTATGCGAGAGCGTGTCGACGTGTTGATTTCGCGCGTTTTTTTCTCTCCAAAAGTGTTTACGAGACCAGCTGGTTGACGAGGCTGATACGTTTCGTCGTTTCAGCGAGTTTGGAAGCAAAAAAGAGTATAGGAAAAGAAGAAAATCGGTTGCCGCTGATTTACCGATCTTTCGATTATGCTAATTGCATTCGAGGATTCGTCGTTTGATCGGTGCGTGTAATCGATGCCATTTACACGTCGACAAATATATACTATTCGCGGGGAATCCCCCTCGACGTGATAGGCAGCTCTGCGGGATCGAGACTGACGCGCTTATCTTCCGGCGCTGTTTGTATACTAATGCTGCGAGTAGATTGAGCGATGCTTAAATAAGCAATCACGTGTTTTTACTTTTAGCTCGTTTCTTTTTCCTTCTCTTTTCTTAGTTTTTTGCTCGTTTAGAATCGGCGTCGATGTAAACGGGAAAGCCAGTTGAATGGGCGAAAGTGGCGTGTTTGTTACATCGAGGAAAAAAAACCCCAGGATGTTGATATGTCCGATTTTTCATCGGAAAAGTTCGTCTCACTTCTGATGAGATGCCGATCGATCTGGTTCATCCGTATCTCCGGTACATTAACTTTTCATTTTCATCCGACGATATAGACAAACTCGAAAATCATTTGTAACCTTTCATCCGAGAAGAATAAAGAAACATTTAGACAATAGGTTTAACAGTACACGACACGGCGATAACTTCAACGCTCGATCATAAAAATAAAGCCGGCGACTGTCAAAAGCGTTAACACTCACGAGGTGTGTATAGACGATAATCAGTCCGGAAAAGCCAAGCCCGCCGCGCCATTAACTTTCTACAATAGAGCCTGTATACTTCTCTCTCTCTCGAACGCATCAGCCCAATGAAAGCGCAGCAGACAATTGATTTCACATCAGCACACACACACGTATATACAGGCCGGCAGAGAGTCGGCGAAGGATCGTTCGGAAAAAGAGCCGGGAAATGAAAGGCAAATCCGATAAGCGACGAGTCACGCTTGTAATTAATCCGGGTATACAAGTGTCTCGAACGAGAGGCAGCTCGTCGAGAGAGAGAGAGAGAGAGAGAGAGAGAGAGAGAGAGAGAGAGAGAGAGAGAGAGAGAGAGAGAGCCAAAAACTCGGCGCGTCTCTCGCGGCGCGAGAGAAGCGCTTGGAGAAAGCATAATATCCAGATCTCCTTTTTTTTCTTCCTCTCTCTCTCGCCAAGCGATCGCTTGATTAGATTAAACCGAGCCCGTCTTCCCCCCCCCCCCTTACACACATCAACACGAGCCGATGTATTAAAAGCCGCTAATTCGAGCGATGCTTATCCGCATACGATACTCTTCGCCGGCATTTTCCCAGTGTCGATTTATACCCCGCGATACATCTGGGCTGCGGCAACTTTCGATATACACACGCGAGCGAGAGAACGAGACAGAGAGAGACGCGTCCTCCTCCTCCTCGTCAGATATCTATTGGAATAAAGGATGACGCAAGCCTAACAGCTGCGCCCTAAACAATGTATCCCCGTCCCAATTAATTGTGATCCACTGGAGTAGTAAGGGGGGGGGGCGGGGATAGCCAACGATCCTTTGGCAGCTAAAAAGAGAGAGAGATGCACCCGCAGAGAGACGAAGAGAAATAAAAGCAGTCTATTCTCAATAAGCGAACGCAGCGCCCCTTTTGTACACTCCTGTATGTACACATATATACACACAAGGACTCACAGCGCGCACAGGCATATATACACAGGCTCCATTCGCATTTTATTAGAAGTGAAAGTCTAAGCGCGAGGTCGTTTTTAGGCTCTCCGCTCGCGCACGAAAACGCGCGCCGCCGATTGCAGAAATCCGCGACTCCCCCCCGCCTCGCCGTCACCCTCCTTTCCTCTCTATAGTCGTGCTCTTGCGTCCCCTCCCACCAACTCTTTTTCTCTCTCTCTCTCTCTCTCTATCTCTCTTGAGCTTTGTCTTTCGCGGCTTTTCTAATTATCCGAGGCCCCGAGCGGCGGCAACAGGCGCGTGTGCATTGTTCGACTCTATAAGCAACCTATATAGGACCTCTTGTTAAAGTCTCCCGGGCTATACGCTTGTCTTTATTACACACGCCGGCCGCGCCTCTTCCCCTTGCCCGATTACCGTCGTTGATTCTTCCTAACGCGTCTTCTCTCTCTCTCTCTCTCTCTCTCTCTCTCTCTCTCTCTCTCTTTCTTTTGGGCTTTCTTAAACTGTTTGGGACTTATCTTTAGCTTACGTTAGCTATTGTAATTGCAGATTAGGCTTGAAGATGTACCTCGGTGAATTGATTGGCCGTCGTTGATGGCTCGGCTGATTGTGTAATTTGGTAGTGTGGGCAAGTGTTTTTCATGTTGTTTCAACGGATGATCAGCTGTGCTGAGTACGAAGATTTTATAATGTTCATACACGCTTGGCCGATGGTATTTTAGTATCGGTTTTATATTTTGCCTGTTACTTCTTCTTCCTTTTTTCTTTTTTTTTTGGTCGTTCTACAGGTGAAGGCGATAATAAATTTTTACGACACTTTTACAAAGTGATTCATAGTCTTTTTAAATAGCATCGGCGCGCGATGATAGTTCAACGAAATCGTCGGCGGGCATTTATTTCGGCCGTCTAACCAGGCTCGTCTGTTTCTACTGCCCAACATCGTATTGTATCTTTTTTCTATTCTCAAAGACACACAAGCACACATATCGTCGTCGCTTCCTTTTCTATACTTGCCTCTCGGCAAATTTATTTTCCGCGCGCAAAAGTTCACCTTTCATTCCTTCCAGTCCAACATGCATTATGCTCATTAGGAATTTAAAAGGCTCGTATATACAGCCGAGCATAACCGCACGTATGTAGCCTCTGGCATCACCTTTTTTTCACGATTTCAACATGATTTCGAGATTAACTCAATCTTCTCGACGCACATTTGTTAATCTCGATCGAGCCGAGCCATTAAATATTTACAAGCACATGCCCAGAGACGAACATATTCGTAACAACTCGATTAATATAAATTTTATAAATCTGATTTATCGTTTCCTCAATTACAACCACTACCGCGTCGCAAACATCTTAAATTAACTGAGTAAAGAATGCCGGATACAATCTTTTCCTTTTAAAAAATTCCGACAGTCGAGGGTACATGAAAAAAAAAAAAGAAGAAAAGAAAAAACGTCGCGATCGCGTGTGTCCCGCACGTGACCCTCATATGTGCGGAACGCGTGTTAACGAGGCTCTCCTTAAAATGATTAATAACTCCGCGTCATTGCGCTCCCTTCTCCTCCTCCCCATTTGCGCTCTTTATGCGTCCAAAGGCCCTAAAGTTTAAGCGCCAACCTTCAAAGCTGGAAAAATCGACGCCGTCGGTGTTCATAGTAGCCTGTTTATTACGTACCCGAGCGCAGCTACAAGCTCGAAGAACTTATGATTCCACAATGGTCTACGGGCATTGAGAATCGAAATAGAAAATGAAAGAGAATAGGGAAAAAATGCCTAGGCACGTGGAAAAGGCATATCGATTCCACAATGACTCGGAGGACAACGAATGCCCGCGATTAGCGAGTCGCGCGCAGCAATGACGAAGTCCGCGATATACCCCGAAGAAAAATTCACGAATAAACACACGCCCGTCGCGCGCGTCCTCGATCGAATATGCCCCGACGACAATGGGAATACTCGACATTATTAAGCCTCGGTATTTATTAATCGCCCGAAGGTGCCTTTAAAAAGACAACAAAACAACAACAAAAAAAGACGAAAAAAGAAAGCGAAATATGCAAATGATAAATGTCGAGAGGCACGTGGCGGAGGATCTGCGCGCAAAATTAATCACTCGTCGCTTTAACCGCGCGCGCGACAATATTCTCGCGCGGACAATGCGCGCGTCATTAATTACGCGAGGCAGTCGCGCGGAGGGGGGGGGGATAAAAAGAAAGGAGCGAGAGCGGGTGAGCCTTTGTTTATTCAATCCGCGCCTGGGGAATCGCGCCGATTTACGACGCGCACGCGAGAGACAATGAGAGAGCATACGCGCAGCGGAGAGCAAGAGAGAGAGAGAGCGAAAGGGACAGGAAGGGAACGTTCCCCACCTCCTCTGCTCTCTCTCTCTCTCTCTCTCTCTCTCTCTGTTCTCGGTACAACTCGCGGAAATTGATGACCTTCGAAATGAACTCGTTTTACCGAGCAAAAATCGAGCGTTATTTATGAGTGAGAGAAGGGGGGCTGGGTGGGTGGAACGAGCGAGGGAGGGAAAGAGGGGAGAGACGACGACACGGCCACAGCGGTTACACTCGCGAGATCGGTAAGAAGAGGGCCGATAGTTATAAAGAAGCCGGTAGAGCGAGTGAGAGGGAGAGAGCGAGAGAAGACCGGGCAGTCGCTGGACCGAAAGGGCTACCGAGCGCCGTTTTGAAATAATAAAGCTCTGTTTATGGTTAATAAATTTATCCACTGGAGTTAAGGATTTTCTCGGAGATGTGTTGTGGCAAGAAGAAGTGAGAGGAGACTGAGGGGTGGAGAGAGAAAGAGTGGTTTATGTACGGGGCGAAGCTCGCTGGAGTCTCTCTGTGTGTGGGTCTGGAGGCTGGATATATAATGCGAGCTTGCGTAAGCTCTCTCGTGAGGGAGTTTTTCACATACGTGTTGTGCTGCCCCGGCTAACGTTTATTCTTATGTATTTCTTTGTTTCCAGGTGAGTCGGAGAGTTTAACCCTCAACGCGGGGCTGTAGTCGTAAATCGGTTATATTCCATATAATCTACGTTTTCAACCGACGCGCGCACACACTCACTGCACACTGAGGTATGTAAACCAAAAAAAAAAAAAAAAAACCGTATGCACCACTGTGGACCCGGGCGAGTCTGGTATAATTACTATTCGATCAGTTGTCGATTGCACAGAGTCGAAGTTGACCCAAATACAGCCCGTAGCCTAGGAGTGCAATCGCGCATTGTACACCTCGGACAACGAGCAACTTCAAGCGCAACCTTAATACGCCGAACATTTATAGATCTCTGCGTATATGTACAACACGCATTTCCAAACGACACCTGAACAATAATCAACCGCTAGCAGTTGGTTATACGTACGCTTCCATCGCCAAACAATCGTAAGATCATAGCCAAAGCTCAAAGAGCCATATAACGTTGGCAAAGGGGCTAAAGGCATTAAATCTGTTCATTCTCTCTCTCTCTCTCTCAGCGGCATCGCCGAAAAGAGGGCAAAAGAAAGGCGCGCGGAATGCGAGCGGCAGTAGCAGCAGCAGCCTCAAGAGCCGTCGTCGTCTTTGCCGGCGAGCCATTGCAACAAGCGCAAATAGACACACACACACACACACACACACACACTCTCTGCCGCTCCAGCGAATAAATCTTCCTCGTTAACCAGAGCTGTAGCTGCAGCTGCTGGTGGCGCGCGTTACACGCGCGAACGCCATCGGTATTTGACCTTTCCCTCTCTCGAGAGCCGCGCCGTAGAGAGAGAGAGTATAGTAGGCCGTCCCCGTATAGGCCTTTATTTTCCAGGCGTCCTTGAAGCCCCCCCCCCCTTCCACACGCCCTCTCCCTGACTTGCCTCACCGGGCGTAAGTGGCCGGCGAGGAGAGAGAGAGAGAGAAAGGGAGCGCGGATGCGGTAGCTCCAACGACGGGGCGCACACTCTCCCCTTGAGGGCCCCGCGCGCATTGTTTTTTCGATCGCGCTTTACTTCAACTTACGGAGAAAGAGAGGCACTTATGTTTCTCGCCTTGCTGACTGTAAGCGATCGCGCTGGCTTTCCTTCGGCTTTGTCTGACCGGTAGACTGATCTCTCTCAAGATCGTTTGCCCCGTACCTACTTTGCCCTCACAACGCCGTCTATACCTGGTAGATATAAACGTATGTTGTATTTCGACTTCGTTTGAAGTTTTACCGACATAGTTGAACGATAATACAGGGCAGCTATATGTATAAGTGGCTTTATAAAGCAATCGACTTTGATTACGCCTTTTAATTTCGGGCCTTTTTGCTTTTTACGTCGGAGCTTTGGTGTGTCGGCCGAGGTATACGTGAGCCGATACGTGTGCCGATCGATCAAATTTTCCTCAATGTCGTTCTTTTATCGCAAAATCGCGATTGCGAATCGAGGGAGAGGCCGGACTGTGTCGCCATGAAAATATATATATATATCGCATTATAGATCTCGTGGGCAACGCGACTCGCCCCGTACGTATATATGTATATCCAAGCGAATTTTTAGCCGTGCGCGTTCTAAGATATTAATTCCCATACGCCCGTACTCACCTCTCTGTCTCTCTCTTTCGCGCGCGCGCGGCTGTATCCGAATTAACGAGGAAACTCGCACTACCCCCGCGTGGTTTTCAATTCGACTGAGCGTTCAATAGCCCGGCAGAAAAAAAAGATAGCGCAGGAAGGGGGGGGTGGAAGTAAAAAAGTTGGTCATAACGAGACACTAATTGACTAAAATTTAAGCCCTCGGCTCGGCCGAAACGGCTCTTAGAATTCAAGCCACGCCGCGCTAGAGGCTCGCAGTGCCATTTCCAATTCAATAGACCGCGCACACACATGAGAACGAGAGACTGGTCTGGGGCTCATAACGCCCCTATAGCCCTCATCGAGAAAGTCGCACAGAGCCACACAGACACAGACACATACTCTGTTCTCTAACATTGTCAAAATAAATTATTCAAGCGCGTAACCGAGCACGCCCGGGTGAAAGCGTGTCTCTTTCTTTTCCTAATATATATATGCTCTCGGGCAATGCTGCCTCGCCGCGCGGCCGATATAAATCACGCGAGGGCGAGCGGGCGCTCAAGAGAGAAAGAGAGAGAGAGATGCAAATGGGAGCGCAGGTGCGCCCCCTCGGAATTCCACAAAGGCAAATCGGTGTAGTCGCGCGTCCCGTTGCAGCCGAGAGGAGAAAAAGGGAGCACACACGCATGTATACGCGCGCGCGCGTGATCGATGCGCTCCCGGAATTCGAGCTTGAAACCTTAGACTACCGACTAATTTCTTTGATAACTCACTTTTTTTTATTTCAAGCGCACCGGGAAAGTAGGCTAACGCTCTTCTAAAATCTCGCTTATACAGGCTCATGCTGCACTGATCGCTCGATGCTATATACATATGTTAAGTATGCCTTTTCTCTTTCTCTCCAGATGCTGCGGCTTTGTTAATTGAATAACTCGAAACCTGTCGGACGCGTAGGATCTCACTCTCTTGCGCGAGGTCTTGTTCGACAGGTGTATATGATTGAAGCTCTCTCTCTCTCTCTCTCTCTCGCACGCTCAGAAAAAAACAACAATAAAACAAGCGGTATAGCACGCGGAGGCTGAAGGATTGAAAAAAAAACCTGACATTCCAGCTCGCGAATTCCATGTCTCTCCCGAGACACACACGTATACACAACCGAAATTGTCGAAGGACGGCCTTTCTCTAAGACAGAGAGTGCCCCGGCATACCTCTCGCGGCATTCCAGCTCGATAATTTCGAAAAATCTGAGAAACAAAACGCGGATAAAGTTGAAAGAGAGAGAGAGAGAGAGAGAGCGACATTTAAGCCTGTACAAGTAGAAGTATAGGAGGGGGAATCCCCTCAAAGACACACATTCTACGGCACACCAGCTTCTCGTTAATTGTTCGCGCACGCGAGGGGGAGAGAGAGATGCTTGGAGATCGTGAGTTAGCGAGAGAGGCTTATGTCACGCGAGAGAACCCTTGAACCCCCCCCCCCACCGTTTTTCTCAATTATATCATTTTCGCCAACCTGCTTATCGTCCTCCATCGCTAAGAGGGCATGGAGGATGATAATTACGTGTGTGTTGGGCTTTTTCCCTTGTGCGGGAAGGGAGGCTAGCCTTTATTCTTTCTCTCTCGCTCGCGTAATTGGAGGATTGTGGCCGAAAACGAGGTAGTAGCTCCTTCTCTATCTCTCTTGGTGGGGCTTTAACGACGATTTTATGGCTCGTTATCGGCTCCGGCCGTTAGCTCGCTGGATTTATTAAGCGAATCAATTTTCCGTGGACAGAAGGGTCGTCTTCTTCTCTCTCTCTCTCTCTCCCTCTTTTTTCCCCTTCGTTTCGATAAGCGTTCCTTTTCTCCAATATCTCTCGTTTGATAATTGCCGATTATGATGTTGGTTTTGCGCAAACGATCGCTGATGGTTATTAAGAGAGAGAAGGGGTAGCACTTTTTTATTATGCTCCTCGGGCCTTCGCGCGAGGCTCTCGAGGTTTTTAACGATCGAATTTGCAAGAATCTTTAATAATCCGTAATAGCATTAGAAAAGCTTTATCTACTCGTGCACCTAAAGCGATTCTATTACGCGGAAATTAAAATCTAATGGCTTCGTAATGGACCTATTAGAACACGTTTAATAATAACCCGAGGACTTTTTTTTACCTTTTGACCGTAATGAAGTGTAATTTGAAAAGGCGTGTATTGCGATTATTTAAAAACGTCAATTTTTTTTATTCCATGAAAACCGCCGATGGAAATAGGGAGGGAGAGAGGGAATAGAAAAAAAAGGAGTAAAGTTGCAGATTTTCGAAATACAATTTTCTAAATTACAGTTTGAGCAACGAATATAGCGATAAGGGAGAGGGTAACGTGATCATTATACAGATCATATCTGTAATACAGGCACAGCGAAGACGTAAGATACAGCAGGGAGGACGAGGGAGTGACTGCAGGGGATCCGAGGCTGTATAGGCCTCGTAGCTTGCCGGCTCTTAAATTTCGAATACATTTCGAATTATTTATTTATCGGTCTTAGCTAATCCCCAATCTTCGAGAGTACACGAATCCCGATCGTCTCAAATTATAGCCAAGCCTTAAAACATTCATCCTCAACGTAATCCACCTCACCCCTTCCCCCCATCCCTCTTCCACACCCGTCCAATTAATATTCTCACAAGCGCTGCGGCACGGCTATTACCGCAATTAATCCACAGCCAATCACCGTCTCTGCCATTAATATAGAAAAAAAGAGGTAAAAAGATGAAAAAAAAGGCGAGATGCTTCGAAAAGATCAACACACATATACACAAGAAACGAGCAAAAACCGAGGCGAAACTGACCAGGCGTCGAGAGAGAGGCTATTTAAGGGGAAAGCGGGCATTTCACTTTTTCGAAAAGGCGAACGTTGCGCAACGCGCCCCCGGTAGCCTCGAGCGATCTCCGTAGAGCCTTATCGTTCGGCTATATATATATATACGCCTATGGGAGGAGCTCGAGGCCTGAAGAAGACGAGGAGGCAAGAAAGAGAGGATGCCACTGAACCATCACTGCGGCCACCACGCGCGCGCGGGGCATCATGCATAATTTATGGCTGCTTGATGGATCGGCTGGATGGTTTTTATATATATATATGTTTTTTTTTCTTTTTTCAACGCTCGCGAAGCGAGCTCTTTGGGAAAACCGCTTTGTCGAATATTTTCTCTCTCTCATATCTCGGCGACATACTCATTTAATCTGTGTGCGTGTGCGAGAGTCTACATTTTAATGGAATTGCGTAATCGCAGGTATGCGGCGCGAATAGCTCACAGGTCTATTATTAATTCATCCCAGTCGCGTAGAGGATGATCAGGTGAGGCGGGAGACGGTTCATACGGTAAATATCAATTTCGCGGCTCGAGAGAGCATTACCGGCGCTGCGCGCGCGACAATAAGGCGCAATCGGTCCAGCTAACGCGCGATATCCCATCACGGTAATAATCAACCCTTTGCCGGGCTGAAGAATTAAAACGCACTATCACAGAGAGCCGATGACGCGAGAATACGGGGGTTGCCTGTGGGGGGTACGAGGTGAAGTCGGCTCCCTCCGGCCCCCGCTCTCCTCTATCTATGCTACAGCTCACATTCATACGGCTGGCATACGTGCATAAGGTACGAACTTACGATGAAAACGTGACGGAATGCGAGGTCAAGGCGCGGACGACGACGACGCCAGGGAAAGGGGAGACACATCTCCGCGCTCCCCCACCCTTTATATATACACGCGCGAAAGGAGTAGGCGTCTTTGGTCCCCCCCACACGATCTCCCTCATTCTCCTCCATCTCTCTCTCTCTCTCGGTGGCGAACGAAACAAAAAAATACAGAGTCGTTATTCGCGGTACCGCGGAAAATAAATCCGCGATTTTGCTTTACGAGCCGCGTACATAACTCCACCCCCCTCCCTCTTCTCGCGACGTGGGTTTATCTATTCAAGTCCGTTCCAGGACTCGCGAATACACGCAAATCCCGACAAGTGCAGCTTAACAGGTGCTGTCTTGTCCCTCTCCTCTGGCGTTGCCTATGCGGGAGGGACGTATCCGCGTACGGATTATCGACGCGTCGATGTTTAACCGGCTCTTCCTGTTCCCTGTCATCCCCCCGTGCGCATGCAAATTCTAAGGGTTCTGCAGTAGTAACGGACGCGAGTGCGTCAGCCGTAGACCGTATCATAGAACGGCATTAACCGTATGGTAACATTGAAAAGATCAAAAAAACACCAAAAACCCACC
>JAPYYQ010001803.1:0-27503 GCA_030522585.1 Anagyrus pseudococci
TTTTTTTCAACTCTGAACCCACCAAATTTTAGCTTAGGGTCCATGGACGCTTTATTTGTTGGTTTTATGTATGTAAAAAAATGCAAAGACAAAGAAAAAAACGATTTTCCAAAAAAACTTTTCCAAAAAGTGGCGTTTTTGCGTAAGTGGGTTAACCCATTAACGCCCGAACCCATTAAGCGGGGGTATGCAAAAAAACACAGAAATAGCAGAAGTAGTAATAAAATAAAAAAACTAACGCTGCGTTCAACACGATTGACTTTTTTTGTTTTAGCTGGCCGAGATAATTTAGAATGATGAGAATGATGTGGTACATAATCAGTATCAGTTCTAACAATTTCCCGACCACGTTTTGGTCTCCCTCTTCGCCTAGTTTTTCGTTTTCTGACAGAGTATTTTCGAGATTTTTTGGATTCTATGTCTGTGTCGACATCAGAGGAACTAAAATTTACTTCTCTTGATTTATCGGTATTATCTTCATTGACTTTGGATAATCTTGAATCTTCTAAATTTTTCGAAAGATCTGGATTATTTTTTTCTTCCAGATTTTCTAAATTTGCATCACAATCTTCACTCATTTTCAATTTTTTTCTTTTATTCGTGCGGTCTAAAATGGAAATAAAATTATAAAATAATTTGATTATGATTTTAAAAATATTTTATTCCCAACAGGTCAATAATTATTCCCTGTAAAATTCATTCCCTAATAAATAATGAATTATTATCTCACGCGGGAATAAAACACTGTTTATCTCCTTCTTTTACGGGCAATAATTATGAGGCCATTACTGACCTATTGGAAATAAAAAATCGTATGTTACAAGGGGCAAAGCAATTATTCCCTTGTAACATAAATTACTATTAAAAATAGTACCTGAATCAATTAAATCATTTTCTTCAAGTTTAATAGAACTGCTTATTAAACTTTCATTGTCTTGCTTACGTTTATTAACTCTTTTTGTAGGTTTAGATATAAAAGTTCTAGTTGAATTTCTAATATTACTTCTGATCCTTCTTTGTGAATTAG
This sequence comes from Anagyrus pseudococci, assembly GCA_030522585.1. NCBI lineage: Eukaryota > Metazoa > Arthropoda > Insecta > Hymenoptera > Encyrtidae > Anagyrus > Anagyrus pseudococci. The sequence goes on from JAPYYQ010001803.1 coordinate 1,028, forward strand.
TTCGGTCTAAACGTTTTTATGGAGATAAGTATATCATAAGGGTAATTGAAAATATTTATTTTATAGTGATTAAAAATTTTTTAATTCTTACCTTGTGATGTGGTAGATATTAGTGTATTTGTTTCTATATCAGAATGGTAAAGAGAACTAGATTGCAATGATTCTTCTTTAATATAATTTATGCAAAAACTTTGATCTGATGTTCTTGATCTTAAAGATCTACCTCTTGTTCTTGTAAGTGTGGAAAGGTCTTGTTCATTTTCATTTATAGAATTTTCTATACCTTTTTAATAAATGTTAATTTAGTTTAGTGAAAATAATAATCATTAAATAGTATGTTTCCTAACTGCGTGCGCAAAGTGCGATTTTGCGCACTATTTCAATACGAGTGCAAGAATAGTACATTTCGATAAAAGTGCGTAAAAAGTGATTCGTAAGGAGCGCGCGGTTTGCCGCCCGAGCGAAGCGAGGGTGATAACTTACACGAGTTATGAATCACTTTTTCCGCAAGTATCGAACGATAACTACGTGCGCAAAGTGCGATTTATTATTTTACGAATTTCTTACCGATTAAACTTCTGTCCGATATCATAGAGGTTTCGAAACTTGAATCGTTTGTAGAGGCACATGTGGAAACATTAACGTTTAAACATGATGCTTTTGATTTTGGAGGTCTACCTCTTCTCCTTTTTGTCTCAGGAAGCTTTTGTACTTCGTCATTTGTAAAATCTTCTGTAACTATTTTAATAAACATTTATTAAGTATTGAAAAATTTAAAATTACTCAATACTATTTTATTAATTTCTTACCCAAGTAATTTTTATCAGACAAAATAGAGTCTTCTTCATTTGTATTTTTTGTGAGATTTACAAGTTCATCTTTATTTACACTATTTTCATCACATGCAGAAATATCATTTGAACTTAATGAATTTACTTTTGAAGGTCTACCTCTCCTCCTTTTTTGCTCAGGAAGCTGTTGTACTTCATCATTTGTAGAACTTTCTGTAGCTATTTCAAGAAATGTTCATTAAGTGATATAAAAATAAAAATTACCTAAAACTATTGTCTTAATTTCTTACCTAAGTAACTTTTATCAGATACAATTGAGTCTTCTTTATTTGCATTTTTTGTGGAATTTTCAAATTCATCTTTATTTACACTATTTTTATCACCTGCAGAAATATCATTTGAACTTGATGAATTTAATTTTGGGGGTCTTCCTCTTCGTTTTTTTACTGTATTACTGTTATTGATACTCTCTGTATTGACATGCTCTTAATATTTTTATAGTTATGAAATAGAAATAAAATTAGAAAAATATGCATAAAAAATTTTATTATAAAAGTGATAAATTATAAACTATTACCAAGATCATTTTTAATATCGTTAAATGAATCTAAAACTTTAGAATCAGAATTATTAGATTTTTCAGAAATATTTTCTGATTTAATATCAGTTATATTAGAATCTGGTACTTTGGACTTTGACCACCTTCCTTTTCGTTTCTTTGGTAAATTATTTTGATCTAAACTAATTATACTTTTATTTTCTTGAGCTGTGTCTAAATTTGAACAAAAATAAAAATTATATAAAATATATTACAAATTTTTTAATCATAAATTGCAAAATCTCTTACTGGGATAACTTTTACCATTAAAATTTGAATGTTGAAAATTTTTGTTTTGACTAGAACTACATTTATCATTAACCATCATTCTTTTTTCAGATTCAGGATTATGTACAGGAGACTGTGACCTTGACATTGAAGATCTGCTTCTTAATACTTGTGATGAATTTTTATCAGTTTTATCATTAAGATTTTCTTTGTTTATATCTGAAAAATCATACATTATCATTTGTAGTAAAAATAATTTAAAAAATATTTAAATTATTACTTTACACATTTATAAGTCTTAATAATAATAATAGTAATAATAATTTAATGCCCAATACATGAAACCTGTAAAGATATCTTACCTCTTTTTATATTTTCATTAGAAGCAGACAATAAATTATCTCTATTTAATAATTCATCATTTTCAAGAATTTCTTTACAAAAATTACTAGATTGGTTACAAGACAAATTATTTCTTTTTAAATTCAACGATTCAAATAATTTTTCACTGTTACATGTTAAATTATTTTTATTTTCTACAGTTTCATTTGAATCCTTAATACTCTTAGTTTTTTCATTTGTTTTTAAAGACATTTCATTTGTCATTTTATTACAACTATTATTTATTTTAATATTTTTTAAATCTGAAAAATACAACAGGTACAAATAACTTTTTTCTCAGTTTTGTTTGTTTTTTTTTTTTGAGTGTTTAATTTCTTTGAATAGTTTTTTTTACTTATTAATTGAACAATTTAAAAAAATTTACCTTTATTTTTATTGTGTACTCTACTATCTCTTGCTATTTCTGATGATAAAACAAAAACTGGTGACTTATTGTCAGTTTTTGTTAATGCAGATTTGTGCTCAAGATTATTCAATTCTTTTTTTATTCATATCCCTAATAAAAACCTAAAATCTAATATTTATATTGTGAACAATATATATTTATATGATGAAGAAGTATAAATAGATACCTTTATAAATAAAAACGTTGTTTAGCTACATAATTATAGATTAACTATCTATTTCTATAGCTTCTCTGAATATAAAACTTTAAAATCACTTTTGGCAAAGTTTTTTTATTGAAGACTTTCTTGTTCATCTTTCTAACATTCAAAACATTAGGTTAGGCATCATAAATGAATTTATTCAACCTTACTTTATTATTTAAATAAAAATGAATAATAAGAAAAACTATCACGATTACAACTTTATAAAAATATTCTTTTGATTTTATAAATCATTCAAAATTTTACCGATTACTTCTAATTTACTACAGCAATGTCAGTGCACATTACAGCGTTTATTCTGTTATTTAGTAAGCCTATGCAAGCCGCAAGGTGTATGTATGTACAGTTAAGAACTACACATTAAAAAAAAAGGTTATGCTGTAGTAGATAGGTTAGGATACACGGAACGCTGTTTATCGAAAAGCCGGTATTTGTAAAATACCTTTCAATGGTTTTGTTTCAGGATGGTTGACTGACAGTTTTTTCAATTCTTTTTTTTTTTTTTAAATTTATTTAGAGTTATACATGAAATTAATATAAGAAAATATTTCAAATTCATATACTTAAAATTTTTTTAAAAGGAAAGAATTTGTTTTTAAACACTGTTTGAGCAATTCAAACAACTAATTTTTTATTTTATAGTTTGGAGGATATTAGGTATATATTTAATGCGAAAATTATACATTATATTAGCGTAAATGTAACTTTAATGTTTATAAAATAATAAAGACAACGTTTTAATAAATGTACTTTTATTATAATGTGAGCACATTTGATTTAAACCATTCGTCTAAGGAGTTCATTAATTTTGTCTTCTCTGTTTCCAAAATCTCCACCCTCGACATAATGGTTAGTCTTCTTGCGCCATCCTCCAGTTGGTGTGTTAAGCTGAAAAATAATAAATATTTTATTGCATGGCACACATCTTTTATATACACATTTAATTAAATCTTACACAATTATGAATTTTTATAAAAATTTGTGCAAGATATATTTTCTTTAAATCTAATACATTAGAATTAAAGCATAAATATGCCTCATATTACTCTACGACATAGTAGGAAGTGATAAAAATATACAAACTGTTACCACTATGCCTATGTCGAAAATTTTACATTTGTTTATAAATACAATTAATATTTACCTTGAATGGCCACAAGAAGTTGCTGGCATACTTGAATTTGGAACCAACAGTGAAAATCTCGTGAATTAAATCTTCTGTACAGATTATGCTTTTACGACCTGAAAAGAAAACATCTTTAGTTAAATACAAGCAAAAAATAGAAATAAAAAATGAGTTCAAAATTTAAAAATATTGTATGAACACTTAGTTAGTAAAAAGTTTATAAAAGACTAAATACTTGGTATAAATATTCTTTTACTTTTTGACAATATGGAAAAGTGTATAAAAGTAAAGTTAAATACACCTATGGAATTGTCAATTTATAAAAAGATAATAAATTGTAATCACCTAAGGCTTTCTCAATAAGAGCATTGCTTGTGATTGGAATTCGTTGCCTGTTGATCTTGGCAAAACCTCTTTTGTAGACAAGCTCCCTGACGGATTTCAGATTAGGGTATCCCCAAGTAATGTAAGGTTCAATAATACGCAGCATGTTAATTGTGGCCTTGTTCAACTTAACAAATACTCCATTGTTAATTTGTTTCAAACGGAACAGCTGGAGAACCTTGCGTACTTTTGGAGCTACTTGGTTCACACTGAAATTAAAAATAGGTTATTTTAGTAAAGCAGAACTGAATATAAACTCAAATGAAAATTAAATATTTACCCCCTAATACGAATAACAAAAGCAAGCTTAGCTTCTCCAGGAATGTAGTAATTTCCTTGTTTCTTTGATTGTCTGATCAATCTAATTTCATCCCTCTCTTTTATCCTGTATTCCTTTACATATTTCTCAGCCCTCTTGAAGATTTCCTTCCTCTTCTTATAATGGTCAGCACGTTTCTAAAATTAAATAATACGTTAGTGTACAGTCATTATGTTGAACAAATAATACAAGAACAATTGTTTACCTTGATGGAAGCTTGTAAACGAGCCGCTTTGACGGTTTCGCGGCGCTTCCTCCTTTTTAGTACCGATTCTGGTACAGCAGGAAGCTTTTTGGACTCCGTGGCCTTTGTCTTCTTTGCTGCGCTGTAAAATAATTAATATAAACTTTAGAAACCTGCAAAGACTACAACTTTGGAAATCAGTATACAACTACAGCAGACTAAGTAACACTTGAATATTGGTTGATATTTTACACTTGCTTTCGTAATAAATAACATTGCAAATGTTTCTTGTTCACGATTTTTGTTCATTCCAATTTCAATAGTAAACAAAGAATTAAACAAAGAATTATTCGGTAAACATGTTCTTGCAAAACCACGACACGATAGATGAAAAGAGAGACGATTAAAGAGCAAGGTTAGCTCCGAAAAAAACATTTAACAACATTTGTGTTAATCGGCGAATCTCAAAACTATTATCGTATTTGCATAAAAGGAGACGAGGAAAGTAGTTTTCTACGCAAGGAAAAGAGCACAGTTGAGTTAAAACATCGATGTTTACGGATTTTCCAAAGGGCATGAGAAACTACTTACGCGTCCGCCATCGTTCCGTTTGTAAAGAAAGAAGACTAGGTTACTTTCACGTGTACTCGTTTAGCGGCATCGCCGGCGCAGCGCTGTCGGCGCTTTTCGAGCGCAACAGTGTTGACTTTACATGTGTTATATTACATTTTTTACCTATAACGTGTCTCGGAAAATCGTTTTAAAAATAACAATTTACAATAATTTATTCTTAGATACTGTTTATTTACTATGAGTCTTTTATTCAACGATACACCAAAAACATCATTTCAACTTCTGCAAATAAATACAAAATTGATTTTTATAAAAATCCTGCTTAAATTCAATGTAAGAAATAAGAGACGTATAATAACTAATGAATATCGATTTTGACTTTCACAAACTCACAAGAGAATCTTTGAGTTAAAGTTCCTAATGAAAAGGAGCACACGAATGAACAATAGTGTTAGCTATAAATAATAGGCCGACAGTTGCTTTTGACGACAGCAATGTGGCCACGTGTGTAGCAGATTGTAAAAATTATTAGCTGATCCGCAAGTTTGTTCAGCGAAATTTAGCGAAAATGAGCGAGTCAGACGATAACGATGACATTCAATTGAGACCCGATACTTTAATTGCTTTAAGGGAATTTTTAGAAGAGAAAAAAGAAAGAGAAAGTAAATTTAAGGATAGTGTACTCCAAGACCAAAAAAATTGTGATATTGAATTTGAAGAAAATTGGGTATGTCAATGTGTAATGAATTATACAACATAAAATACATAATAGTACTTATTAAATAAATACTTTAAAAGTTTATATTTTTAAATATTGTCATTATTACTATTTGCAGCAATTAAGTCAGTTTTGGTATGATGACAAAACAGTTTCAGTTCTCACAAGAGGAATTGTTGATTGTACTAAAGAAAATGCTAAAATTGCTTTAATTTCATGCCCAACGTTATACAAACAATTAGTTAATATAGCTGGAAATAGAAAAGGTAATATGAAATTTTAGTTTTAATATCCAAATTATAAATTGGATTTTTGTTTTTCAATGATTACAAGACATGTCTTTACAAATAAGCATTATTTTTTAGTTAAATTATTTGAATTTGATCAACGTTTTTCTGTTTATGGATCAGACTATATTAAATATGATTATAATGAGCCATTAAATTTTCCAAACAATCTACAACAAGAATTTGATCTTGTAGTTTGTGATCCACCATTTCTTTCTGAAGAATGTTTAACAAATGTAGCAGAAACTGCAAAAGTTATAATGAAAGGCAGAATTGTGCTTTGCACAGGTTTGTAATATTTTTTGTCAATTTTTTAGTATAATTTTATGAGTTAACATTACAAAACTAGGTTGATTATTATTCTAAAACAATTTTTTAATAATTTTAGGTGCTGTCATGTCTAATTTAGCTGAAAATTTACTAGGAGTAAAAAAATGTAATTTTGAGCCACATCACAAAAATAATTTGGCAAATGAATTTTGGTGCTATGCAAATTTTAATTTTGATGCATATTTAGACAATTAGTTTTGTATACTTACAAACTAGTACAGTATTATTGTAATATTACCATATATATTTAGATAAAATATTGTAGCAATACAATTTTGTAAATTAAAAAATCTAAGAAAACAATGAAATAGTAAAATGAAATTTTAAAAAAAATAATTGATTAATTTTTTAATTATTTATAATCAAAATGCTTATCCTCAGACCATAGTTGTTAAAATTAAAAAATATAATAAACATTGGTTAATACCTAGTAAAACATTTGAAACAATTCAATAATTTGCAATAAATTACCCAGAGTACTTGATAAATTTTTATTTGTGCATTGCGTGTTTGTTCACATAGCGGACAATTTAGTTTAGCGTGACCAATGGGGAGCAAGAACGAGCCGAGCCCCCATGACGATGTTGACTGTTGATAGGATAGCTGAAGACGCATTTGCAATGACTACACACAAGTAAACGGGCAAGAATGGAGACTGTTGTAAATATTTATGTTTTTTGAGTACTAAATAAGTATTTTTAAAATGATTGACGACAATATATCGATGGAAGAGGATACGGAATTACGTGAGTTGGTCGTACAAACACTTGAGAATAATGGAGTTCTCGCTAAAGTCCGAGTAAGTTTTTTCCTCGTTTTAGGTTAGGCTAAATAATTTACAGTTGTAAAAAAATATTAAAGTTATGTACTTTATGTAAAATGAAAATTTTATATTAACAATTGTTTGACTGTTATTTTGAATATTGATATAACCTGATACTGACTGTTTATTTTAGGCCGAGTTAAGGGCCAGTGTATTTCTTACCTTAGAAGAACAAGAATCTGTATTGGTAAATACAAAATAATTGATAATTTAAAAAAATGTCTTATATCTTATATTTTTAAGTAGTTGCATGTAGTAATATTTATTTATCTTATTTTAGAATCCTGAACCATTTCTCAATAAATCAGTAAAGCAGTACCTGGCAAATCCTGAAGGAAAAATATTATTTTCATTAGTTAGAGAGTTCCTAGAGTACTTTGGACTTGATTATACAATATCAGTGTATGATCCTGAAACTTACTGTGGTAAAGAATATAATTATGTAGATAGAAAGAAACTTTGTGAAGAATTTGGAATTGATTCTAAAGAGCCATTACTTGGTGAACTATTAAAAAATGTTATTAATGGTGCCTTAAATAACTCACAAAAAGTATTGGTAATTTTTTTTTATTTTTCTCTTTGTATTATTAATTTATTTTTCTTTTCCACTGATTTTATATATTTTTATAGAACAAATCTAAATCTAACTGTGACGATTCACGTAATACTACTCAGTCATCAGAAAAATTGGGAAATGCTACTTTTGATATCAGTGTTCCTACAGTTTTACAACAAGATTCAAATTATGTTTGTGATGATATATCAGAAAAATTAGAAAGTGTCACTTTGTCAAATTTAGATGTGCCCATTAATGTGACAATAACAAAAAAACAGAATGAGCATTTGTCTAATAATAAAAATACAAATTACAGTCCAAGTAGCAAGAAGTTTAATGTTTTATCTGACACTGTAGATAGTAATCTTCAAAGTCCTACAGGAAATAGTAATTTTATAAAAGAAAATACTGTTGATCAAATAGATAATATATCTGATGAAAAAAATTTAAATACTAATAATAATCCAGTTACAAAGTTAGAAACAAACCTGAATAAGGAAACGTTTCAAAATAAAAAGAGCCTTATAGATAGTCACCCAGCAAATAATATGAAGAACAAGCAGATTGATCCACTGAGTAAGTCAGGAAAAACTGTTTACTTTGATCAAATTATTGTTGATGGAACAAAGGAAAAACTATCAGACACAAAAGAAGAGAATATATCACAAATAGAAATGCCATCTTTGTTGACTGCAAATAATTCATTGTTTGGTGATTTACCTCCATTAAATGGTAAAAAAGCCAACATGAATGACTTGAAAGAATTAATGGATATAGGTAATTTATTTTTCTTATACTAAGTTAATTAATTTTGTGTTGTAGTTATATTTTTGCTAGACACTTTTTACTTTGAATCATTATTAACTTTTAGCTCAAGGTGTATCTAAATATGATGAAGATATTACATCATCTTCATATGAAAGTGCTGGAGAACAGAGTCCTGATAAATCTCAATTTGTATCTAAAAGCCCAGAAACATATATTAATAAAGAAATGCAAAATGTTCAAAGTGAAAATGATAGTGAAGAAATAGATGAAGAAATACCAAGCAATACATCTTATGTAAGTCTTTGATTTTTAAAAATTAAAAAATATATTATTAATTATAATTATTTATTTCTCAACAGCATGAAGAATTATCTGAAAAAAATGACAATTTAATCATTGCTGCTACAAAAGATGCAAAATAAGTATGATAGTAAATTACAAAATTGACTTAAAGGAGATTTAAAATGCAGGAAAAAGCCTTCAAATTGTTATTCTTATAACAGCTTACACATGTTTCAAAAATGTGTAGATTATTTATAACTATATTACGTTTTAGCGAACAAAATGTTAACTGTACATGTGGAATTATGTAAATGAACACACACTTAAGTAAGAGCATATAAAGTATTTTTATAAGTTTTTAATGGATCAAAACAGACTTGATGAATTGTTTTTAATATTAATCAAATTTAATTTTTTATTAGTATTTTTGTACTGTTCTATTGTTCATAAAAAAAACAATGATCATAAGATATCTTATACATATATAAAAAATAAAAAATATTTGTAAAAACACAATAATTAAGCTAATTATTGTATTGTAGCCATTAATTAATATTTATATTTTAACTTTTTGCAATTTATTTATAACATTATTTTATTAGTGACTCAACATGTTTGTTATTAAAATTTGAATAATTTTGTAAAAAGAAAAAAATAGAATAAATCTGATAATTTAATTGCTACTACTTGTGTTTAAGTTTTTCAAAAATTTCTCATAATTTTTGTAATATTATCTTACCTATAACCATTTTTTTCTAGCTAACTTAGATTAGCAATAATAGATATAAACTACAAATATTTAGAACAAAAACAGTTTATTTACAAGATTGCTAATATATAATAACTTTTTAGAAACATTCAATATTTTTTTAGAACATTAGACAATGTTATAGTTTTATGTTATAAGAATTTGAATTGTGAATTTTCAACAAAATATTACAGTTGAAACTAAAAGTGTAAACCTTAAGGTATATATTTTTATATATAAAATGCAACATCTGTGATGATTTATAACTAAAAAATAGCTGTTTAACTATTTCAATTTCGCTCTAGTTGTATCCGAGCAGTATATGCTTTTGATACTGCATTATAAGAATCTATATATCGATCCATACACATAGCCACACATTTCTGAAAATAATTATTTTTTTATGAATTAAATATAAAAGGCTCTATTATGATTAATAAAAGCTTACTTGTTCTGAACTGTCCAGACTTGTACCAGGTTTTGATACACAACGGTTAAAACATTTTTCTGTGATTTTCTAAACAAAAATTATAAATATTTTACATAAAAAATTTTAAACACTGGACCGTACAATATTTTATAAATAAAAAATATTTTACCGTAAGTAACTCTTGAAAATTTGCTAATGCAATTTCTTGCTTTACTTGTTCCATGATTTCATCTTTTTGAGCACCTGTTAAGGGTGTACTTCCTAAGGAATCCATTTTTATTACCTGGTGTAAGAACAAAAGTAAATAATGTTAGTATTGCCATGAATGATGATATGTTTCTAGTTCATGCAATGATACCAAAATAATCTAATTTTCTATTTTAATCAAAACACTGTGGATAATGTACTAATAAACAAATTATTTTGTTGCACAACTAAATTTAACAATTTTGTAATCAATAAGTTACATGCACTTACAAATTGGCGAGTTTATAAAAATATTTAAGTGAAAGACTTTTTTAAATTTAAATTGAACTTTATTCACAATTTAACTGACTAGTGAAATAATAGAAAATATAATAATTTATAAAAAAATTTAATAGAATAAGTGATGTTTTAAAGACGAATTGAAATGTTACGAAGCTAGCACATTTTTCAATTCTAACCTACGAACAACCGGCCAGTGATATAACAAAAGAAGGATACGTCAACACGTGTATCCGACTCCGACGTCCGACTCCGCGTAGTGTTCGTATAAAATCGGAGCTACGCGAGCAAACATAGTCATTTCCCTACGTTAGGTTGGGTTGAGTTTGCCATCCAACGATCCAGCAGTTCTTTGGGCAATTGTGCACAGTAGATTTCGACATTACACAGTTTCTATCTTGTTGAATTTCTAATGATACTGCTTTAAACGTTATTTTCAATTTCAGAAATTTGAAAAATCGAAGATTTCTGTACAAATTAATATTTATTAGTCGAGGTGTAAAATAATGTTATAATAGTCTACAAATTTGTTGTTGTCTATTGTAAGCTAATAAACAGTTATAAAATGGGAAAAACATCAAAAGATAAACGTGATATTTACTACCGAAGAGCTAAAGAAGAAGGTTGGAGAGCAAGGAGCGCATTTAAATTACTCCAAATTGATGATGAATTTAATATTTTTAATGGTAAAATCAACAATTATTATTATTTCTGTCTGTACAACAATATATATCTTTAATTATACATTAAATTTTCATTAACATGAAACAGGAGTTACAAAAGCTGTTGACTTGTGTGCTGCACCTGGAAGTTGGAGCCAAGTATTGTCTCGGAGACTAAAGTAAGAGAGGTTACAATTTACATATGCAAGAAATATTATTTCAATTATGACTATTTAATCAATATCATTTTCAGTCAAAATTATGAAAAACTCAAGGAAACTTCAAACAATGTTGTTGCTCCAAAAATCATTGCTGTTGACCTTCAGGCTATGGCACCAATTGATGGTGTATTACAAATTCAAGGAGATATTACAAATGTCAACACAGCGGAGCAAATAATCGCTCAGTTTGGTAATGAACAAGCAGATCTTGTTGTTTGTGACGGTGCTCCAGATGGTAAATATTATAATTTTATAGCTCAAACAACCGACTTTAACTAATCATTCATATTTTCAACAGTTACTGGTCTTCATGATATGGATATTTATATACAATCTCAGTTATTGTTAGCTGCATTGAAAATTACAACACAAATATTAAAGCCAAAAGGCACATTTGTTGCTAAAATTTTTAGAGCCAAAGATGCATCTCTCTTGTACTCCCAATTGAAAATATTTTTCACCTCTGTAAAATGTGCAAAGCCACGTAGTTCTAGAAATTCAAGTTTTGAAGCATTTGTAGTTTGTAAGGACTTCTCTCCTCCTGAAGATTTTGATCCATCATCATTAAATCCTTCATTGTCAGATTTTAGTCATCTAACAGGTGTCAATAGATACATTGCCCCATTTGTTATATGTGGTGATTTAAGCCAACCAGATTCTGATACTACTTATCCACTTGACGTAAGATAATTTATATCTACAAACATATTTTTTTTGTGTCTTTAAAGTCATATTATAGCATTTAAATATTTTCCTTATAGTTTGAAGGTAAAAAATTTCAGTATTGTGAACCAACTCAAAAACCTATAAATCCACCTTATGAAGAAGCCATGGCACTTTTAAGTATTACCAATCTTGGAAAAGATCCTGCTAGTGTTACATTGCAAGGATCAAAAACTAAAACTATTGCTGAAATGATAGCTGAAGTTAAGAAAGGCCCCAATTAATATACATAGTGTTTGTTTTCTACCAAGTATCATCTTCACATGTGTATATACATAATCAAAAATTCAATTTAAATAAATATTTTATATATAAATAAATCTTTGGACTTGTCACTGATATTTTATCTTCTCTTATTAAATGTTAAAATTTAATTGTAATAAAATGAATGTAGAATTGGATAGATTTTCAATAATTTTATAACAAATTTTTAATAGTAATTTTAGAATGAATAAAAAAAAGGAATATAGGAACAAATATAAGATTTCTGTTCATCTTAAGTACTTGAATAAGAATTTACAAAATAATAACATGCATAATGTAGCCCAGTGCAACACTTAATTACAAGTACATCAATTAACATAAATTAAAATTTAATCTAATGCTGAAAACGTAAGTGGCCATAATTACATAAATTAATGGCTGTGTTCTTACATGCACATATAAAGTGGATTACTGTACTCTAAGTATTCGCAATTTTTAAACTTATCATGGTAAAAAAACAGCACACATTTGATAATAACGAAAAACATAAAATACTTCCATTCCCGCTTACACCCTTGTTGTACGTTCGGCAATCTTAAAACAGTACTCCCCAAAGTAATAAAGATAATTGAAAAAAAAATAGACTAAGCGGAAAAAATCAAGTGATTACAAAAGTGAAGGGGTACAAAAGAAAATCAAGAGCTTTTCGCGCTCTGGGCAAGGATTAGCTGGACCGATGAAATGGAAAAAAGGTGGGCGAGGAGGGGAGGGAGGCACAGGTGCGTATACGTAATTGTTCATCCCGGCGGGAAATTTTAATCTTAATTTATTCTCGGAAGCCCCGCGGACGCACATTCGTTCTAGGCCAGAGATTCCCCAGGGACGATACGCGCGGCCGGGCGTGCGCGAGTGTAATTAGGAAGAAGGAGCTTTTACAAAGAACAGACGCGAAGCGCCGGCAGAAGCATCGATCCTTGTTTCGTTTAAACTTCGAAGTTGGCCATTCGCTCTCTCTCTCTCTCTCTCTCTCTCTCTTATTCTCTGTGAAGTTACACTCTTTACATCCTGGGATAATATATACGCTCGTTTAACAATCCTTAAGCTCGATGTAATTTTTTGAAGTATATGTATATATAGAGGAAAAGCTGGAGTAGGACACTTTTGTATCTTTTTCTTTTCACGTCAGACGCTGTGGAACTTTTCTCTTTTCGTTCGTATTAAAAATGTAAAACAAAAGAAAAGAGGGAGAGGCAAAGTGAAAATGCGTATATGTGCGTGTGTAGGTGAAATAGTTGGTTAGTTAGCCAACTGCTGAGCTTCCGCCTCTTCTTCGGTTGCGGCGGCGGAGAAATGAAAAAATTAAATATTCATTAAATCGCAAGAGCAATCTTATTTCCGAACGGACGACCTGTAATCTAATTAGTACGTCAATTTCATCAAGTTGTCGCAGTAAAAAAAGAAGAAGTAACGAAGATGAAGTTAAGGGAACAAGTATAAAAGAGCAAGTATTATATATGCGCGGGGGTGAAAAGTGTGGAGTATAGGGGATGATCGAAAATGAAATTAGTAAACTTGTGGTCAAGGGAACAACGGGAAATTGCCAAGGGAGTGTATACATGCAAGTTCTTTCGTCGGTGGAAGGAAATATTTTGCATCAAGGAGCCGGCCAAGTGCGCGCTCGAGACTAACGAGGTAAATGCCAAGAGAGAGAAAGAGAGAGACAAAGCTTTTCGGGTCATCTGAGCGGAAGCTGCTGGCTGTCGGGAAATGCGCTCTATATAAATACACACTCCTCTCGCGTGCCGTATACACCTATACACAACGCGTCGAGGACATAAGTGTGCGTGTATGGGTTGCGGTTGTGGATACAGGGGAAAAGCTCCTGGGAGAGAACAAACTTTCCTTGCCTCGCTCTCCCTGGCGTAGTTCTCTCTTTCTCTTCCCTTTTTTCTCTGCATCTCTCCCAGGATGGCGTTGGGCATCCAGTGTGTGCCACACATGCGGAAAGTTTTATCGCGCTGGTTTTATCATCGATACAGTATATGTAACGCGCGTATGTGTGTGTGCAGTCTCGCGACGAGTTCTCTCTCTCTCTCTCTCTGTGTTTCGCCAGGAGTAAACTTTTCTCCGAGTGTTCTATTGTCAAGCGTCAGCGGGCCGCTACTAATTACGTCGCCAACCCGATTCCCCGCACACATACAGCCCTCTTTCTCTGTCTCGCAGCCGACGGCAGTTAGCCCTCGGCTTCCCGCAACATCTGCCCCCGAGCCTGCGTTACTTGCCGCCACTTCGCTCCATTTTTCCTCTATTATAACTTTATTTAAGCTTCCCGCTATATAGCCTTTCAATGCTTCTCTCATCCTGCTCGTTTTTACTCCATCTCTGTATACTCTTGCATTCGCCGTACAGGCTTTTTAGTTCGTTCGATTAAAAAATCACCGAAAATTCAACGAAATTATTAATATTATTTATTTTATTTATTGAAACGTTCCGCGATTAGACGAGTTTTTATTCTACTCGTTTAATCAATCCTGGAATCGTATTAGATTTTATATTAATTTAGAACTTCGAGGTCATGTGGGCTTCACCACAAATTATTATAGTAAATTGTGATTGGAGGGAAAATAAGAGAATCGAAAGGAACTGGTAATGATGGTATTGCCCGATATACGCTGTTAGAGGAACCAACTCCGCAAGTGTTGATCGTAGCGGACAGAAAAAGGTGCCTTGCCTCGTCTGCGGGCAACGGACCTATGTCCTTGTCTCAATCGTGCAAATTTGTACTCGCAAGAAAATAAAATAATAACAAAATATTAATTGAACTTGTAATCTTAATTATTAATTAGTTGATTTTACAATCAGCAGCAAATAAAATATAAAAAGAAAAAATAATTTACCATATATATACGCGCAAACACGAGGAGATCGGCGGAACCGTAGCGAGGGCGTTTATTGCTGGGAAACAGCCAGCAGAGCTCCTTCGATGCTCTCTTTATTCGGATAAATTCGCCTTATTTCGTGTAAGATTCAGTGTACACTTGCGTTGAGGCTCCATCCCGTTTGAATATAGTTGATAGATCAGTGCCGCGCGCGGTGAGGTAACTGCGCGTTGTTGCCACATCTATTTTTCTCTATTTCAATAAAATTTTTGAATTTCGGAATGATCTTGCTCGCACTAGATTTCGGTGTGTTACTATATGTATAATATACACAGCTGTATGGGAGAACAAGCTCGAGATAGGGCGTACAATGAAATAGTCAATTGAAAATGCCGATGATTCGCGGAGAAAAGGAGGAAAAGACAAAGGCTGATTGAGCAAAGAGCGCGCGCTCTGCTTCTCCCGGCGGTAGCAGCAGTAGCTCCCCTATATCCT
This sequence comes from Anagyrus pseudococci, assembly GCA_030522585.1. Lineage (NCBI taxonomy): Eukaryota > Metazoa > Arthropoda > Insecta > Hymenoptera > Encyrtidae > Anagyrus > Anagyrus pseudococci. Next base: position 16,853 of record JAPYYQ010001803.1, read on the forward strand.
TAAAATTGGCCTCTCTCTCTCTCTCTCGGCTTTGTGAGCGCGGAGATCGAGAGTAGACCGCATAATCAAAGCGCCCCAGGCCGCAAGCCGAACTCGGTACGGGCAGACACATCGGGAAGCTAGTCGGTGTGTGTGTGTGTGGGCAGGGGGCCCAGATGGGCCTGGCAGGATGAGCTTTCAAAGTAGCCACCGACTGGGAATTCTTATGGCTACGATCGCAGCACTATATGAAGCCAAAGACGAAATTGCACTCGCTGCGGGGACGAGCGCGCGTCCCTTTTCTTCTTCTTCTCTCTCTCTCTCTCTCTCTCTTGTTGCGCACTGGGGGAAAGGACACTCTTCTCTCTTCCCAGGGAATATGCTGAAACTTTGTTTTACCTCTCGCTATCCACTGTTTCACGACACTCCGCTCGATTTCGACGATTTTGTGCGCGGTTTAGAGGTATACAACTTGGAGCTTGGGTATACACGGTTGCTTTGGATTTTGGTTTGTTTTACTCCGGCTTTAACAGAGGGATGAGAGAATTTTTCAAGGTACATACACGTGTAGAGTGTATTTGTGCGTTTGAGTAAGCAATGTGAAATTATGTAGTTGCGGTAATAAGGTTTTATTTATATAATAGGCCAGCTCACCTTTGTGAGAAAGTAACAAATTTTTATTTTTTTAGATTTACGCTGAAAAGAAAGAAAAACGCATAAAAAGGCGGGTTCAAAAAATTTATTGTGGGAGAGGGTTGGTTGTAAAGAAAAATATCTGTGTACCCAAAGTTTTGAGTTTGAATAAAAGAAAATGAAAAGACTTTTTGGATGAAATACTTGCCATGAGCAACAAAAAAAAGTGAAAGACACAGAAACAAAAATGAGCTAGGATGAATAGGATGAGAAGTGAGAATATACATTTATAACATTAAAATTTATTGTCCGTTTTATTCAGCTGGAAAATTAATGATACGAGAACAAACGAAGGCGGTTCATACACAGAAAAGAAGACGACGATTATTGTATAAAACAATATAATTGCAGGCAAAAGCTCAGAATCGATATTATATAGTTTTTTTTTTTGTTCACGAACGTATACACACGTATTAATTTCCATAATCGTCGTGCGCCACAGAAGCAAGCGTAACCGGAGCCTTTTTCTCTCCATTTGCGGTGTACTATTAGAACAGAGTCGGTGGTCACGTATATACACAGAGAGCGAGCGAGCGAGAGAGAGAGGGAGAATTTGTTTAGCTAAAGCTCGGTGGCGCAGTTGCTCTCCGTCATTCCCGGCGGGCCATATCATTCGATACTGTATACACGAGCTTATCACGCGAACTCGCAATAAGCCGCCGAGGCTCAAAGCTCTCCCCTCCCCCTTTTATATCCTCGAGCTTTTTCCTTCGGCCCGATTATTCTCGGCCCGGCCCCCTTCCTCTTTGTGGTCTTTATTTTTCTCTTCGTGCCAGCCGACAACGGAACTACTCGGCTACACCTGCATTACAAGCGGGTTATTGCTCGCTTCCAATTCCCGATCGTTATTTATTCGCCTGTTATGATAGTTAAAAATTATGACCGCTAGTCTCTCTCTCTCTCGCTGGCTTTATCCACCTACGTGTGCTATCTCCCTCTTCTCTTTCATCCGTGCGCTTCTTGTACGTATAGAACGAGCGATTCACGCCCCCAACTTTACTAACGTAAATTACTTATTTTCCTCTGTGCGAAACTCATATATGCCTGGATTACATGACTGTATAGGCGCACTAGAGCGAGTATTCTTGCCTGTGCCTGCGCTCTCCCCCTTCCTCTTTCTCTTTTGAGTGTATTTACATTAAGGCCGTTATTGTAATTTCGCGTTTTGTGCGCTGTGTCTTTGTGAACACGCGCGTGAGCGTATAAATTGTTTTGTTTAGCAGCTAAACTACAGGCTGTAAGTGCGGGGATATATCAACGCGTTATTGAGATTATAATCATGCGGAGCCGCAAACGCGAGCGTTTAATTTTTGGCGTTTTGATTGTTTCCCGGTGTGTGTATATATATTTGTTAGTTATTTATTCGAAAAATAAACATTGTAACAAAATACATTTTCTATTATTTTTTTTTCTTTTTCTGTATACGATACATTATATCCATTTTGTGAGCCGAGAAATTGTGAATTGGAGAGCATATTTTTTTTTTCTGTCACGCCACATTCACAATTTCATTCGTAAATTGACAGTCTTGTACGTTATGTATATATATATATATATTTTTTCATCCGTTCAACTGCATATAAGCGCGTCTCTGGCAAGTACGAATTTTACGAATAATGGCTTTCGTAAAAAGTACGTACGTCTCGATAAACAATATTTAACATTTAATCGATTACAGCAGAACCATCGTGGAATAAATATTGAACAACACATTATTGTACAAATTAATGCACACACGAGCGTATAATTCGCGAATTGCTCGATAAAAAATATATAAACTTAATTTTTTCCATTATCATTAATGCTATTCTTTTTTCGTCGTTTTATCGAACTTGTATACGCGATACATTGGGGAATACGGAGAAATTTCGCCATCGCTATCGCCTTCGTCTCCGGTCGGATCATCTTTATCCGGCTTTGAAGATCGGTAGATCTGGCTCTGCTCGTATTGCTCCACGTTCGCTAAATTTAATAATTACATAGTTTAATAATTCAGTCGCAATCGAATTATTCAATAATGACGTCTACGCAGAAAATGCGGATGTAGGTTGAAAAGTGTGTTGGGAGAAGTGAAAAAGAAAGGAAAAGAGTATAAATATCGGTAAAAAGCGACTTACGGTTAAGATTGGTAAGTGATCCATTGGCAGTGTCGTGTCGCTCGGTAATCGCCTCCTCGTAATGGTCAAGCGGTAGCGTACCGACGACGATGTTCGTCCGGATTTTCAAATTTTTCTGGAGCATACGGTAGTACCACTCGCCGAGGTCGACGCAGGCCTCGACCTTAAGGGCATAGCGAACGTCGATGATGTTGCAAAAGTTCATTCCACTCGGGGGCACGGATGGTATGTCGAAGTACTCGGTAAGGCTCTGCTCCTTGCGCTCGACCGGCAGCTCGATCTCCACCACGATCTCCTTGTGTCTGCGCACCTTCTCTTTAGCATGATACATCACCACCTGCAAAGCGTTGATATAACGTATGTGTAAAATATACAAGGAGGCATTGAGACAAGTAGATTTTCAAAGAAGTCGGATCACTTGGCGATCGTAGCTCCTCGAAATAATTACCTTCTTGAGGACGATTCGTAGCTTGGCAACGCGAACGTTCGACTCGTTTTTAAGGGTTATTAGCAAGGGCACCGTCTGGCCGGGTACGAAGCCCCGAACGGGCAGAGAGAGCTCCATCCTCAAAGGCTCCTTTTGACCGATGAAAGTTTTTGATTGGCGCTCGCTAATGGGAAGCTGAAAATATGACAGTTCTTTTTTTTTTTTTTTTAAAGGAGCTTAAGACTTAATGAGCAGAATCTTCTTTCATTTTCTAACTTTCGAGTGGAGCAGGGAAAAAAATTTGGATGGCGAGGGTGAATGCGCGATGGATTTTTCAAAAGGGGTAAAAGCTACGAGGATGGATTTGTTCATATTTCGGGGATTATGAATTATTTCATCTCCTTCTCTCTGTGTGTCCGCGTAACGAATTCGATGCGAGAGACGGTCCTTTGAAAGATTCATAAGCGGCGTGTCTCTCTCTCGCTTGAATAAATTTCTTTGCTTCCCTTGTATTAAAAATTTATGCGCGTTCGAGAGTGAAAAAGGGCTACGTATACGGATACCTGCGTGAAGGTTGAATTTTTTGCAGCCGCTAATACACGCGAACGAGAGAGAATATTCGCGTGTTTGCGCGCGCAACAAATGTTTCGAGAAACGAACTGGAAAAGCTCGAGTATTCGTATGTTGGATTCGTGAATAAATAAGGGTTATTTAAAATTTTTGCCATTTTCAACGTTTCATATACCGCGGGCTGTTGTATTTTTTTTTATGCAGCTCGCTCTTTTGGTAATAAAGCGAGCGCGAGCTTCAAGATTTCTTTTTGAGCTAAACAATGGCCCGAGTGAACCCTTCTCGCGTTCTCTACATGTACGTCTCTTTCGGCGTGAGAAATTTTATAACCCCGAGGCGTTTTCCTTTGAAGAAAGTCTACGTTTCGCGGTGAGCTCGGCTAGAAAGCTTTCCCTTCTTTTTTTTTTATAATTCAGTAATGCATTTCTCCTACGTCAAAGTTGGATTTTATTATTTCGCGCATCAAAGAAAATACAACAAAATAAATTGCTGACAAAGTTGCAAATAAATTTCCGTTAGCCGCATTGTACATTTGCAGCAGATCCATGATTTGATTATTAAAATTACCTTTGCGTTTCAAAATTAACGCGAGCAAAAAAGGTGGGGAATTACAAAAGGCGCATAACGAGCGTACGTATACGTAAACTCTCGCGCAAACGCGAGGTTTTAGCCGAGACTCCTCCGCCAACTCTATGAATACAAATCCCGTATGGAAACGTAGAACGCGGCGGCGTTACAACGCGTCGAGCTCCACTGCTCGGCTTGGGGCATTAATATTTCAGAAATTTTTGAATGCCAAAATCCAGAGGGAAAATTTATGCGAAAATAAGAGAAAGAGAGTATGTGCGTATGCGAGAGAACAAAAAACGAGAGGGAGAATAGCTGTATGCTTAGCGAGAAAGAGAGAGTGGGTTTATATATAGAGAGACTTACCGGCGCCAAAGAGTCTCGATTCAGATCAAAAGTCGAGGCGAGGCTGAAGGGCAGAACGCTCGAGAAGAAGCAAAGCTCCTTCGTCAGCTCGAGACTCGCCCTTAGCGAGTAGCGTATCCGTCCGTAGAGGCCCTCGAAACTACAGGGCAGCTTCTCCGGCAGGTCCAGACTGAAGGGGTAAGTGCCCTCGGTGACTTGCCTCGTCGTCTTGTCATCTACCCGCAATGATGTAACAAGCAACGTTATTAACATCCTTTCGTCCACCGATATAGATCAAGCAGATAGGATCGCTCGACTTACCGCCTAGGACATAGGGCTCGAGATGAAGGTAGCTCTCCTCGGCGCTGAATTTCCGGCGGATGCCGACCGATCGATCGGTGAAGTTAACCCGCGCCTCGCCCTTGCATCTCACCCGAATTCCTGCGGCGAATGTATAATCAATTAATCAGTTCGGCAAGCGGTTCGACGCAACACCCCCGCTCCCCCCCCCCCTCCTTCCATCGCCACCTCCGTTCCGTTTATTTCGGGAAAGCTTTGTTGTAGAATAAGAGTGTAAATCAAGCGGTTGTTTACTGGATTATCGCACGGCGCATTAAGCAATTTTGCAGCTGACGGATTGTCGGATTTAACGGAAGGGAGAGGGTGGAACAAGCCGCAGAAGGCTGGCGCCGAAATTCCTGCGAACGCCTCTCTGCCCATATCCTTCCCGGCATCGATTCCCTCCTCTTCCTTCTCTCGACGTCTTCCCCACAGTTGCCCCGGTGGCTTCTACACTCTGACATTGCAGCTGCATATTCGAAATGTCTCTTACCGATGATGCTAACACAAGGAAACCGCTTGTCCTTACCATACTGCACGTGCAAGCCTCCGCGGGTAGCGACTCATTTTTCGTGTCTAGCACACTACCACCAGCTCTCTCTCTCTCTCCTCCCCTCGGCTATACTATCGCCGACGCCTCTGGCGGCTCGTATCGCTTTCACACGCAAATCGACGAGACTTATTCTGGATTTAAGCCATCGAGCGAAATTGATTTCACGCTTTCGCTACGAAGCGCTCGACTTTTTTTTCTATTATTCGGCTTGGCTTTATTTGGAACAAGGGGAAAAAACAATTTTTTTTTGTTCGAGCATAATAGACCGGTATTTTTTCCATATTTTCCTTTTTTTTGGGCGAGAAAGATACATTGTTGAATTTTCGTTGTTTGGGAGTATACGCGAGAGAGAGAGAGTATTGTTGAAAACGTTGTTGTACTCAATTTGCCGCGCGAGATTTATTTGTCAAATAAAAGCAACAACAATAATAAAAAAAGAGAAGATGCATTTTATATTTACCCAGAGCTTCGATCGGTGCTTGGAGCTTCAAAACAACTTTGCCAGTCAATTTTTTCCCAGCCGAAACCACTCCGTTGGCATTGTCGAGGACGACCTCGATGGCTTCGATGCCGTAACTACGAAAATAAACGTATCAGCGTTAAAAAAGTGAGAAAAGAAAAAATTGAGAAAAGAGCTTCGATCGCTTTTTGCTGTATCGTCGTGGCAGCGGACCGCATTATAATTTGAAAGCACCCACCTCGCGGGATTAGGTGCGGCGGTGGCGGTGGCGTCCTTCTCATCCATCCTGTCGTTGACAGCAGCTTTTACTCGCCGGCAAAATAAACAGAGCTTTCAACACTTTACTTCTTGCCTTTCTAGACTCTTGCCTTGGTAGCCCCGGCCGCTGAGGGGAGCAGTGTCGCTGGCGTGTAAATCCAATAGTCCGTTCTCTCGAGGCAGCGTGAGCGCGTGACGCCCGAGGCACTAGTTAACATTGTTGACGAAAATCCGAAAATTCGAGTGCGCCGAGGCGCAGGCGCACTGCCATATTCCAGCCCCGCCGGCTCGCCGACTCCACTTGGTTCGCCAATATCCCGTGGCGACAGCAAGTCGCCGCCAAGATCGACTCCTTCTCGTACAGTCGGCCGCCCGGCCGCGCTTAAGCTCGCAGGAGCGTGCTATGCTCCCGTCGCCTAGTCCCCCCCCCGCCTCTCTTATTCCTCGCTCCCTCGTTCTTTACACGCCTTAACACTATGCATGAACATTTCATTTTCGGCTCTTTCTCCCCGCTTTCTCACATGTTTTATGGCTATTGACGGAGAAAGTAACTTAAGTGGTGGTATCGCTTTCCATCCCTCCCCTTTTATACTTTTCCTACTTTTCTTATTTTTCTATTTTCTTTATGGCTCTGCGATGTCTTTCTTAGCTAATTAATTATTCGAAAAGTTGAGCTGTAATTCGTTGTTTCTTTATCAAGCGAGCACAATTTTCTTCAATTTCTTTATGAGATAAAAAGTAAATAATTATTAATTTCTGTGCAGTTAAACCAGTCTGAAACTCTTGGTTTTATTTTTTCAATAACGTACAAATATTTACTTTTATAATTGGTTAAGTAAGTTACTAAATGAAGCTTTTTGAAGAAAATTGGGCGCGTAAGTGCCTGTAATGCAATAACACCGTTGTAAATGAGCCCGGATAAATTAATTTGTTGTAACTTAATTAAAACATCGTTACTATCATATTACGCGCGGCTACTTATATAACGCTGCAATATTTAATTGATAATTTGCGAGAAATACGGGAAAATTTAATTGTTCGCACAATCAACTCATCAATATTTAACGAAAAATTTTTCTATTCGTAAGATATTGAATAATTCTCACGATTATTAAATTACGATCCGACGTATTGATTACATCCCAGCGCTCTCGGTTCTCTCTTCTTTACCCCCCCCCCACCTCTCCTCTTCCTTCTAATTTTGATATTCACTGATAAAATATTTGAACAAAAGCGAAAGGCCGTTGTTGGGCCGGTGATTAATGCGAGATTTAATGAAATTTCCATCGCAAATTGTTAACGATCGTACATAACAAGCTGATACGAGTATAGGATCAGCGCTTCTCTCGATATGAATAGAGACGTGTTCAAAATAACGTCGTTAAAGTCCGAGTTGCCAACGCAAGCCGAATGAAAATAGCATTAAGCCGGCGTACGAACGTGAAAAAGGAAAAAAGCAGGGTTGTACACGCGCGCTTAACTTTGCGGCACGGAGTTGGACGGAAATTAATAACGCAAAAGACCAATGGAACTTGCGCATATATAGCTGTGGTAAAAGGTGGACGGGAGGGCACGCGGGGGGTTATTAGATTGGGATATAGGTAAAGGGTATAACGAGTAATAGCTTCTAATCTCGCAAAATCGGCCGATTGATTTTCCAATTTTGGCCGATGCAGCGCCGCGCGTTTACAATACACGCCGGACGTGCAGGCTGCTCTCTCCTCCTCTGCCCAATGAATATTGAATAACGCCGGTCCGAGAAGGGATTCGCGGCGGCGGCTGGAGGGGATGAGAGAGGCTAGAGACCAAGCGCGTCCGCTAGCAAATATGTATTCGGAGATCCTCGAGCGCGCATGCATAAAAGGGAAATGGCTGGTGGGCCGGAGGAGGAGGAGGTGGTTAGCAGCGCAATAATGCGGCCAGCCCCGGCCAGCGGGAAAGTGTATCGCGAGCGGGCGAAGACTAATAGAGAAATTAATTGCTGGGGGCTCCCTCGTTACGCTGCCTCGGCGCGCCGTACGTATGGCCCGCAGTACAGCGCGCCATACTACTCGGCTCTCTCTCTCTCTGTATATGTGTATACATATACACACGTATACAGTATAACGAGTTCGCGGCCAAAGGTTTCGCATTGTCGTCATTCTCGCGCGAGCGCATATAATGGAGCTTTTTGCCACGAGGGCACTAGTCTCTCCCCTCCCTTACTCCCTCTCCCAGCCCTGTATACCCCCCCCCCTCGGCCCCTTGTCTAGTTTGGCTTTGAATTCGGCGCTAAAATTAAGAGCCTTTCAAAATCGCAAAAGTACCGTCGGGCCGTCGGGCGTTTCGTAATTAGTTTAATTAAAATGGAGATGGAACTTTTTTTTGCGTTAATTAATGCCCCCCTCCCTCCCACCTTCCCATCTACCTGCTATATACCCGCTTCCTCCGAATCCCCACAGCGCGAGCGATATTGGAAAGCTTTGAGCCTCTCCTCCTCCACTTCCTCTATAACTCGCGCTTTCTCTCTCTCTCTTTTTCACTACTCTTGCGCTGCGCTTATCGGGGTATTTTAATTATTTTTCTGTATTCAATACTCGTTTCCACGCCCCATACTATACCCAGAGCCCCTCGCTCTACATTGATTGTTTCAATAGATGATTTTTCGTTCAATCCAGTCATTACGAAACTCCGGTGTGTAATGCACCGAAACGCGCTTATGTGTAACACGTAACAGGTGAATGAGACTCGTGGCTGAACCTTTGATAAATTATCAGATGAACAATTCTGGAATAGCGCGAGTGAGAGAGAGAGAGCGAAGGAGTAAGAAGAAAGCAATTAATTTTCGCGAGGGAGACTTGCTAGTACGCGTCATCAATAACGATGCTTTCTTTCGGGAAACAGCAGAACAAGGAGTCTGGGGGGAGAGGGAGCAGGAACACCGGCAGGCCGAGCAGGAAAGAAAAAAAGAAATAAGGAAGAAAAAGGGGGGGAAAAGGTATATCGTACCTTTAATGAACGTTTTCCGACTAGATTTACGAGAGCCTAGCGACGAGCCAAAATTCTCGTGCCAGCTAGCTAAATTGGCTAGTAATTTGTCGGCTACTGCAGCAGACCGATGCAGAGGAAGAGAGAGAGAGAGAAAAAGAAAGAAGAAGCGGCGAACAAGAGGACATGCGGGAGTAGCGCGCAGAGACAGAGAGAACAAAGGGGAAGGAGGCCTCGGCTGGACGTGTATGGGTGGAGGGGGCATAAAAAAATGTAAGCGCAGTTTCCTTGAGAGGAGCACAGAGAGAGATACCGAGGATGATTCTTGGCCTTTGTTTTTTCTCACCTCCGCTTTTCCGTTGTGCAAACGCTGACCACTGTAGGGAGTAGTTGGAGGCTAAGAGAATAAAGGATGGAGAGAGAGAGAGAGTGAACTGCCGGTGGTAGAGGAGCAGTATACTGGCTGGGCCGGCGTCCCGGTGCTATATACCACTGCAGCAGGGCCACGCTGCTCCGGCCTGCTGATTTATGGCCGGCGCGATGTTCTCCCGGGAGGAGACAAACTGCACGCGCAAAACAACAGCGCGACCGGAGTAATAATAGTTTCTTGTAGTTTCGCCGGCGTTCGCCGGACACGCCAGACACCCGGAGCTAGAGTATCATCACAATAGTGTGGCTGTGCAAGAGAGAGGGGGGGAGGGGGGTCAGGCAATCCCCAGGCTTCCCATAAATTCCAATGACAATCATTATTTGCCTGGGAGCCCTCGCGGCACACCTCGCGCCCTCCCGAGCTTTGTTTGTATTTTCGTTGGGAGCCGCTCTTTACTGTCCAAGACAGCAGCAGCACCGGACTAGCGCTACTGCCGTCCGGAACGTTTACCCCACCTCTTCCTCTCCTTCTCTGTCTCGTTCTGTTCTCTTAACGACTAGCGCCAGCCCAGAGGAAGATATGAAAAAAAAAAGAATCAAACGTTGGACTTCCGCTCGCCTGAGATATGGACAAATCCACGGAACTTTTAACCTTACGCGTTCCTGATTATTGCTGCAAATATTTGTTTATTGTATATCACAGAAATTTGTTTGTTTGTTTGTACGTAAGTATATTATTGTAAACAATGTGTATGTACATTGTATGACTCCTAAATATAATATATTATAAGCTTACAAGCATTATAAAGTGAGAAAAATTTAAAATTGCATGTGTCACTTGCTAAAATTTTTTTATTGTTAAGAATATTGTGCTTACGGCATACAATCAACAGCTTTGATAATTATTTTAAATCATACTTTTGACTTTCTTTTACAAATACTATCATGCTTGTAAGTGTGCATTTTTTGGAACAAAAGTTATAATGACTTTTTTACGCGTATCTCGA